>OZ035881.1:128280333-128325705 GCA_964034835.1 Muscina levida
TTTAAAAAAATTACGAATTACAATTTCTTTAATCTGTTCATATAACGTTTCCATACATAAGCAACAGTTTCACAATTGATTTTGAACTGGGTTTATTTTGTAAAACGGTTTTACTCCGTGACGTATTATTTACGTGGAATATTACGTATGATAATCATACGCCACCATATAGTTTTTCTTATGTAAAACAAGAGAGCATAAAACGTAACAAATTCCCGTATTCGATACTTACTAACTCCAAATCGATATTTAATTATTATGTCATGTAACTTGACAAAACGAGAAAAAATCAGTGTGTTGTAAGTTTTTATATAAATTTAGAGCAAATCTAATATTGGGACTAATCATTAGTATGAGGATTCTTATACAAATGGATTCATAGAAAATATATATTTTCGTAAAAGGACAAGATACTTCGAAAGGTAAAGGTTGGTGGATTGTGACGATTGACTAAACTCAGATGACCTGGAAAAGAATAAACTTCTTGCGGATTCCATTCAATGTAATGAGACAAATGTCGGCAAGAGGTTATTACTGAAGCCCAAAACTCGATTAATGAGAAGAACCCGATAATTCTTTTTTGTGAGGGATAGACTGCTGATGAAACAATTCGTAGAGAGGAGGTACCAAAAGGGGTGTAAGATACTTGGGGTCTAACATGTCTTCTTTAATGCGTTATAAATTGTCTCGATTTAAATGATATATACCAACGTCCCTAAGGGTGAAGGTGTAAAAATTTAGAATCTCAAATAATGGAGGAGTTGGGTTGTGGGCAAATGACTGCGCATCGTGGTCAAAGGCCACTGCAAGCCCCTAAGGTAGGAAGAAATTTTATAAAAATTTGATTCTAGTATGGGAGCCAACTTAGGTGGTGATTGTAGGTATACAGTCGAACTTCTCTATAGCGAATTTCTTTCTATAACGATTATTTTTTAAACACAGCAGTTTTCTAACGTTATTCACACATTTTTACCACTCTATAAGGAATTTTCTCTATAACATAAAAATCGGCGAAGTTCGACTGCAGTTGGGAAAAATTTTACGGGTGAAAAATCGTTGGGGGTCGACCATACATTTTACACTTCTGACAGTGACTCCGGGGATGTCGCAGGCCTACTTGTGGATTTTTTTCCAATACTCATAATTTTTATCTACGATGCGCAGCAATTGACGCCACCTTGCCTCCTTCATTTTTGGGCTCATTATTTGGGTTGAACCGTATCGAAATCTGAAACTCGTCCGCTATCCCATATTTAAAAATCTATCGAGCAGAAATTTTGTATGCAATCTTATATGCCCTAAGCGGAGGTTGAGTTCTAAATTATAAAGTTTGAACAAATTTACTTCCACCTCCCAAATTGAAAAATGACCCAAAGCTCAGGTACTAAAATTTTTCAATTTTGAAAAATCCCCCAATCATTTATGCGGCCATATTCATATATATCATTTCCAAATTTAACCAAATATTACACAAATGCTAACAGCACAATTTCCACGGTTAATAAAAAAGTGCTGACCATTACATTTTTCACGGTCACCTTACTTCAAGTAAGCCTGATACGCTCTCTTCATTGCATTAAGATCATAGATTAAATATCTATAACAAACTAGTGGGCCCGGCAATGCTTCGCTATTGCATATTAACTTGTAATATATTATACTAGCTTTCCCGGCTCGCTTTGCTTCACCCGTACCTACAATGAAACTTCTTAAGAATGTAATCAATACAAATAAAATGCAAACGTTTCATAAGACTAACGGACAAAAATTTATGTGATTGTAGCTTTATCCCATTTGTCTGAGTGATTGTACCACTTTAATCCTTTTTATCCCTAAAACTATAATTGAGTGGTCCCCCTTTAATTCTATGCACATATACGATAATAGCTTAAGCCGTTTGGTCTGGGCGATGGTACCAGTTATATCCCCTTTCTGTTTTTTTTCACCCGCAATGTTAAAATTTCTGAATACACCATCTGGCGGGTATCTAATTCTATAGGGAGCAATGCTAAATACATTTTCGTAGGTCTACTTTTAGTTATTTGGTCTGGGCGATTGTACCAGTTTAATTTCTTTTCAGTATTTTTACAACTTAAGAACGAATTTCGAAAAATTAGTTAACATTGTACAACTAAAACATTCACTTCAATTTTTAAGACTAATCCTTTAGCCGTTTAGTACCAGTTTTATTCATTTTCGGCCTTTTTGCCCCTAATAGGTAAGAATTTCTAAAACCCTCCTTGCTTCGTTCTAATACCATAGGGAGCAAGCCCATAAAATTATCATAATTACATCCCTTTTCGATATTTTTTACCCAGAAAATACGGATTTCGAAAAAAACCTTCAATCCAATTTGAAAGTGAGCATGTCCATATTAATTTTCGCGATTAAAGCTTTAACCGATTCGTCTGAGTGTATCCCTTATTGGTAATGTTTACACCCTAAAGTACGCATGGCTCGCGAAATATGACCGCTTCAAATTTTGGTTTGTGTGGGCGGTGCCACGCCCCTTTGTCTAGGTTTGTTTTCATGTAGCCTATGATAGAGACCCTACGGATAGTACTACACAGTCCAAATTTCATTGCAATCGGTCCATTTGTTTCGCCAAGATAACGATTTCTTAAAATAGGGCGTGGCACCGCCCGTTTTTCAGCGAGACGGGTTCGTCTTCGTATCAGTAACATATGTAGCAAATCTCATCTACATACCCCTAATGGCTCTTGAGATATGACCGATTGAAATTGAGGCTTGAGTGGGCGGTGCCACGCCCCTTTGTCTAAATATGTTTCCATGTAGCCTATGATGAACGTCCTATGGGCAATATCACACAAAGAAAATATAATTACAATCGGACCATTTATTTGGCCAATATAACTATTTTTTTTAAAAAGGGGCGTGGCACCGCCCACATTCCTTAAACAAAATATTTTTTCTTATACGTCCAATATACGTACCAAATCTTGACTTCGAACCTATTATGGCTTAAAATATACATTCATTTAAAAATTCGAGTTGTATGGAGCGGTGCACGCCCATTTAACCCCTTTGCAGTCCGAATTTCCAAAAATCCCGTGTTAGTACACGCCTACGTCAAAAAAAGGAACCTACATTCTAAATTTCACGATTCTAGCTTTAGCCGTTTGGGCTGGGGAGTAATCAGCCAGCCACCCAAGCCTTTTATATATATAGATTAAAAAAATGGGCGTAAAAGTGGGCGTGGTCGAAAAAAAAGTACCCTATAAGTTATGCCAGAGTCCCAGTTAGATGCTGTGAAAATTTCAGGAAGATCGGTCCAGAGGTTTGGTCTCCTATAAGGTACAAACAAACTAACAAACAATTAAATAAACAAACACACATTCAATTTTATATATATAGACTAGCGGACCCGGCGAACTTCGTCCCGCCCTAATTTAATGCCTTCAGATAAACTCAGTAAAGAGTGATGTGATAAACAATGTTTTTCGAGTAGTTTTCCGAAACGCGAAAAGGCAACGTACAGCTGACCGCACGAAAAACAGGGATATTCGATATTAATCCCACATATTTCCAACCATTGGCCTTGCGATTTATTGATTGTCATTGCCAAAGCCAATTGGAATATACATATGATCAGTTGGAATAATTGGAATTCATGAGATAAGGACTTCCTTTTTTTTACTTTGCCCTTGTTTTAGTTTCCGCTATATGATAATGATCGATCGATCAAATGAGTTGAAAAATTTGGTCGGATTGTTGGTCACTTCATCCCTTGTTGGGCACGCTCAAATCAGATTTGTTCAAATGCAGTTCTCCAGCGATTTGACTTTCTGAAATCAAATTGAAGCTATCGAAGTCCTTATTCTTCGCTGCTAGTACTGCCAGTTGATAATTCCAATCGAGATTTTTATAATTTTGTGTCATGGCGGGAACACTTCAGTCGAAACATCAACACAAATTTGGCCATTGCCAAGTACCAGCAGTTGTCTCGAGAATTCAGCAGACGATGGAAGGTTCTGCAAGGCAACTCTCATGTTCGTAGTCAATTTCATCTACCTGACATTGACGACGATTTTAAGCATGGTATAAGTAAATCGGCAACAGTAGATTTCGTGAGCAATATCATAGCCCTATCAAATCGTTTAAAATCACCTCGTAAATCCTTAATGACTACTACTACTACTACTTCCAAAGCTCGTTTATTCGTCGTCTTGCATTCTCGCATCAATTTCGCTGTTGCCGAATTCTTAGACATTGTGTACTTTGGCTTTTCAACCGTGAGAAAATTCATCGACAATTTCGAAGCGGAATTTGCAGTTGGACTGCTTTCCAACAATGTGGCAGCCATGCCAGAGGATGCAGCGGCCAACGTTAATTGAGGTCTTGACCGAATTGTCGCCAGAATCAACAAAAAGATGTTTTGCCTGTCCCACCGAGAGCATCGAGAAAGTTAATGCCTCCCGTGTCATCGTCAACAACCTTCATCAGCGAATCGTACACGTTCTTGTACTCGGAATTTTACAGCGGCACATTTGTTCGATCTCTTTCGGTCAGCTCATCTTGATTATGAATGCATCTTACATCGAACGATTTGATGCTGGCATTCCTAATGTCAGCAGATTGCCGCACATGCGCTGGCACAATATAAGAATTTGAATCGCTGACGCAGAAACGTCACATCGGCGAACATTGAGTCCGTTTTCAAACAAATTTTAATGTTGACAGGCCTCCCGAAATACGGCCTACAGCACAGCATCCACAGTATGCAGGGAATTGAAGGATAGCAAATTTAAAAGAATGGATGAACTGTGTATTGTCTGACTAATTATTGCATCACGTTACGTCATCATCAAAAAAGCAATTATCGAATTTTTCAATCAATCTTTCCGTAGGATTTTCCCAGATAAACTTTCTCCTGCCAATTACGAACAATTGAAAAAAGAATTGAGCAAAAGGGCCAGCCTTTCTCACTTGGTAAATTACTACAAATTTTTCACAACAATTTTTTTTCACAATTATCCGAAAGTTTCCAAACGTCACAACGAATTTTTCACCTTTACGTCGTCTGAAATTATCCGAGTTTTCCACCAACAGTTTTTCTATTTTTCCATTTGAAAAGTCATTTTAGATTAATTATCCGAAATTTTTTACATTACATTGTCCAAAATTAACAAAACGCACCATAGAATTCATAATTTCGTAAGAAAAAAATTAAAATTTTTCCAATTTTTCCGGAATTTTCCAAAAAATATTCATTATTTTCCAACCAAAATTGTCTGTTTTTCCATTCGAAAAGACGCTACGGAACTATTGCACAAAAATAAAATTTGCGATGTTCAAGCAATACAATGCAAAATTTTGCCCAAAAATCCAATTTTTTCCGTGTTTTTCCAGAATTTTCCAAATTTTCCACCGAGATTTTTTCTATTTTTTTCGGAAAGTCATTTCGAAATAATTATCCGAAATTTTTCAAAGTTACATCGTCCAAAATTATCAAATCATACCATAGAATTCATAATTTCGTAAGAAAAACAATTAAATTTTTTCCAAATTTTCCGGAATTTTCCGACTTTTCCAAAAAAAATTCCTATTTTTCCTTTACAAAAGCCATTCGTAGCAATTGCACACAATATTGCATACAAAAAAGCAATTTTCGATTTTTCCAATTTCCCGACTTTTCCGGAGGATTTTCCCAAAATTTTCTTTCACATAAACCTTCTCCTGGCAAATACGAACAACTCAACCGTTCTCAATTGATGAATTACTATACATTTTTGCCACCATTTTTATATATATAGATTTCACATTTAGGTCTACAAAGTACTTTAAAACGGTACTTAAGCTCAACAATAATATGTTGAGTTTATTAACTTATGTAACTAATTTCAAATAACTCCTTAACATGGAAGTTATTTCATACCATATAATATTTAGTAAATTCTAAAAATGATAGGCTCTATGACGATAGTAAAAAGTTCATCATCAAAGACATATCTATAGTTTCGACATGTAGATAAAGTTTTGTCTGTATGTAAGGAGAAAAAAAAATTCTTTCTCAAATCGGAAACAGAAATTCTTCTAAAGATCAAAATTCAATTTTTATTTGTATCTGTAGTAGCCTCGGCACTTTACTTATTAAGTTCCAAATAGCCTGTTCATTAGGGCGGAACAATTTTTTTCGCGTCGATAAAAACCTGGTAATCGTATACCAATATCGGAATCTACGGTGAATTCTTAGAAAATTTCACTAAGAAACAATATTTATAAAATCAATTTCTAGTTCACGTTGAGAAGCATGAAGATTTCAGGTAGAGATATTTTTTTTTAGCAATGAACAACTATTGAAACCTTCAGACCTATGGGCCCCGGCTCTAATTTTTACCTACTATTCCGATGTTTGGGGACCTTGACGAAGAGAATGGTATATTTTTGACATTGTTTTCTGTATGCCAACACTCAGAGGCCATAACTTTTTAACCAATACATAGATTTGCTTCTGTAATACTTCATTTAGTTTGTTGGGAAGTCAGTTTTACGCAGAAGTTTTCGGTTTGTGCTCATTTAAAAACAAAACAATCTGAAATGTTCCTGCTTCCCAGCGCGAGCTAGGAATTGATTTTAGACACAAATTTTATTTGTGAAATTTTCTAACAATTCATCGTAGATTCCGATTTTGGTTACGATTTTTGCGAATAGAAAAATTGGCCCACCTTACTATTCATATCTCTAGGCGAACTGCAATATACTGTGCAATTTAACAGTCATAACTACTTATTTTAAAAGGGTGTAGCACAGCGCACTTCCAACCTTACTGTAATTTATACTGCAACAATAACATATGCAACAATAACAAATTACATCTTCATACCTCTGATAGTTCATGAGATATAGCATTTTTTACTTTCAAGTTGTAGCGGGGCGGTGCCACGCTCCTTTATCCAATCACAACTAAGTACAGCCAGAGACTAATAACAGGTCATCAGTACCACTTTCTAAAATTATCTTATAAATCAGTGTATTATAAAAGCCGTCAGAGAGATTTTTGAAAAAGGGGCGAGGCACCGCCTTCTTCCTACCTGGCAGTAATTAATACTGCTCCAACAACATATATACCAAATCTCATCTTCATACTTCTTATAGTTCATGATATATAGCCCTTTTGATTTTCAAGTTGTATGGGCGGTGCCACGCCCTCTTATCCAATCACAACCAAATATAGCCAGGGACTATCAAACAGGTCAACAATACTACTTGGTAAAATTTTCGTATCAATCAGTCTATTAGAAAAGCCGTTTGATCGATTTTTGAAAAGGGGGCGTGGCACCGCCCACTTTCACCCTGGCTGTAATTATTACTGCTCCAACAACATATATACCATATCTCATCTTCATACCTCTGATAGTTCATGAGATACAGCCCTTTTGATTTTCAAGTTGTATGGGCGGTGCCATGCCCCTTTGTCCAATTGGACCGAATTGGAAATCTAAACCATCCGGGGCGCCACCCAAACGCATACAAAAAAATTATGCAAATCGGTCCAGCCGTTTAGGAGGAGTTCAGTCACAACACACGTACGGTAGAATTTTATATATAAAGATAAACGAGCGAGACAGAACTTTTGGGCTTCACCTTTATATGTCAACTTTTCGCCGCCAATGACGTTTAGTTCTGAATAAAGAGCGGTTTTGTCTTTCTCCGTTTCTCATAAAACCATACTAGTAAGACTTTACGCGATATTCTTCATCGTACCGGTACTTGTCTGTGTCTTGTTTGTAATACCTATGTGTGGTCGTTGCGTCATTGGTAATATACAGCTATGGGCACCACTATAGTGAAAGCCTTGAATGTGTTTTTGCTTCAATGTTTTATTCTTATGCTCTGGAAGCTCCGAGAGAGCTTCCTGCCCATAGCTGGTCATAGAATATCTTGCATCCTTTGCGTTTGGTGACGAATGTTTTTGTCTCTTCTTTATCTCTTGAGTAACTTGCCTGCAACTAGGGGGTGATCCGTTTACGACATACCTTCTACTGATTATCACGTGATGAATTTTGCTTCATGTTTTTTTAAGGGTGTATCCAGGTTGCTTCGTGGATACCTTTGTGTGAAAATCTCATACCACTCACTGGGGAGAATATTTCTTCATGTTTCGATCCCTGTACATCACTGTCGCGAACTTAGCAATTGTAAAGTTAACTTGATCCATGTCCGTCTGTCTGTCTGTATGCCCGGCTCGTACGCACGATAACTTTCGAAAGACGTTACCAATTGTTTTAAAACTATGCAAGTGTTAATATTTTCCCATAGCTAATTACGAAACTGCATATGGGATACATGGCCACACCACTTCTGGTACTTCCCATACAAATGTACAATAACGCTCACTTCAGAAATCAAGTAAAAATATTAATACTTCCAACAAGATCGTGCCCAAATTTTTTAACGCTATAACAGGATTAAGTTTTGGAGAATAAACTGGAAGTCTAGCCAAGCCCTTTCTGATACCACCCATATAAATACACCATTAGTCCAAAAAAAGACACGAATCTGAGGAAAACGCGTTTTCAATTTACTCCCATCTTGCAACAAATGGGCGATATGTAGTTCATTTATACAAAAGAAATGAAATATAAGTAAATGAAATTGTTTAGTTTTTTTTGTTAATGAAATCATTAAAAATTCTATAAAATGACATCTGCTTTTTAGTTTCAGTCAGTTCGGTTGTTTAATCCATTTGCGACGGCATGTCATAAAAAAGTATGAAGTAAGACAATATATTCTTTCAAATGTAACAACATAACAATTTAATGTTTTAATGAGCCCCAAAAAAAAAGTGAAAATGAGCCCCAAAAAATTGTATAGAAAACAACAACACGAAAATTTGGGGCCTATTTTAGCTTTTTGGGGCCCTACTTCATTTT
Source organism: Muscina levida (assembly GCA_964034835.1). NCBI lineage: Eukaryota > Metazoa > Arthropoda > Insecta > Diptera > Muscidae > Muscina > Muscina levida. Next base: position 128,289,228 of record OZ035881.1, read on the forward strand.
TTTGTGTGGGGTGCATTTTTATTATGAAATTCCGCCCCAAATAGGGAACGAAAGAAGGCCCCAAACATATTTTGGGGCCGAATTTCATTTATTTTTGGGGCCTGACTTCATATTTTGGGGTTTAGTTTCATTATTCACACATGAAATATTTTTGTTCTTTAAGTTTACTTCATTTGGTTTTAAAACAAACTTGAACATTTTTTGGTCAACAAACTAAAATTAAGCGAAACAAAAAAATAATGTGATATTTTTTAAAATTAATTTTTCCCTGTGGCGCGTATATTTTCGTCACATATCATTCTTATAAAGTATTTTTTTTAGTTTCCTTCATTCTGGTCTTAAAACAAGCTTTAACATTTTTTGGTCAACAAACAAAAATTAAGCAAAACATAAAAAAAAAATATTTTTAGAAAAAATCGCGCGATTTTTTTTTTTTTGGACGACAAACAAAAATTTAGCAAAAACATATAAAAAAAATTATTTTTAGAAAAAATCGCGCAATTTTTTTTAAAAATAATTTTTTGCCTGCGGCGCTTGCTGTTCATTTACAAATCTCTTTTCAAATTATTATGCCTTTTTAAGTTTGTTTCATTTTGGTTTTAATACAAGATTTAAAATTTTTTTTACAATATACAAAAATTTAGCAAAACATAAAATAAAATTATTTTTATAAAAAATCGCGCGATTTTTTTAAAAAGAAAATAACTGTTTAACTATATTTTAACATAATGCAAATGCCAACACTTATCAACAACCAATTAGGTTACATTGCAAAACGATTCATTCCATTTCAATTTAATACATACTCATATATTTTTAAAATAATAATTTTATGACATTAAATTGATTTTCTTTATTTATGTTAAGTAAGCCGCTATATGTAACAAAGAGTCATATTTTTAGTAACAATTTGTTATTAATTTAAATATTATTTATGGAAATAAAATTTAAAAAATACGATTTTCTTAGATTGATATGAGTCCACATAAATTTGTACTCATTGTTCAGTTCAATTCAGATCATTACACCACAATCAAACAGCATATTTATAATTGTGATATTAAATATTCATACTGGGGCGCATTTTCATCTATGTCATCGTATTTCAGACTAATTATGAAAATAAGCCCCAAATATTGTTTACGAAATTGAACCCCAATAAAATTGGGGCTCTGTTTCATAATTTCTTTGGGGCCCTGGTTCATTTTTTAGGGTTCATTTTCATTTAAAAAAATGGGGCCGATTTTCATTATGAACGTGGGCCCCAAATTTGGGGCCGATTTTCATTTTTTAATTTGGGGTCCAATTTCCTGGGGCCCATATTCATAGCGCCGTTTTAAAGTTGGACCATCAATATGCGCTTGATGACCTTTTAAAGGATACTACGTTATAGAGAGGAAAACTTTTTAAATGTCTGTATTTCATTGTTTACTATTTTTTATTCGAATTGTGATAATGTCGTTTATGCGCACTTCAGACATACGGCTAAAACAGTGTATAAACATTTCATTAAAATTTACTATTCGCGTTATTACTCTTCAAATAGTCCACCGTTTAATTCATTTGCAAGCCAAATGTACTATTATTATGTGTTGAACTTTAACCTCAGCGTGTAGTGCACAAGGCCCATTTTATGTGGTCGTGTTACTGTGCATGGTATTAATCGATCGGATCTGGCCGGCAATAAATTTTAGCTAAGAATTCTTTCCGTTTTTAGTTGTTATTGTTCGCTTTGTCGTTATGTCGGCCTCACCTGTAAAAACTGCCATAAAAAGTGGATGCATTATTCAGAGTGCTCCTCTATTCATTGCTGCCACACTCTGGCGGTTGCATGTGTATGTGTGTATGTGAGAGTGTGCTAAAGAGTTGGAAGGATGAATGTTGCACGAAGTAGCAGTGGGAGTTGCATTGTTTGTTTCATGCATTGCTGGCGACAATATATCCGCTGGGATATGTGGATGCAAACCTGGACGTGAACGTGGATGTGTGTCACTGCGATGCACTTTTTTTTCTTGTTCAACCGTCTTTTTTGCGAAACTCTGCATTGTGTTGTGGGGTGTGATTGAGCGTGACGTTTAAATGTATGTGTGTGTGTGTGTGTGTGCGTTTTTTTGCGGATCGTATTTGGGGAATTGAAATTTTATGTTTATGTTTGCGGTGAAAAAATCATTTTAAAGTATTTTATGTTCATTTAAAATGTTTTTATTACAAACTGATAACACATATTTCATCAGAACACACAATGAAATGGTTTTTAGGTGACATAAAAACATGGTAACCCATCGTTGTTTTTTGCATGGAACCTTAAATTAATAAAATTGTATCTGTTTGCATATGAATGAAATTCGAATTTGACACAACGCACAAAAGAAAGGACATCCGCTATAGACAATGAAACATGATATGTTTGTGGTTATACGATAACGGTTAAAAGATGAAAATTATAATGTCAGAGCATGATTTCGAAGTTTTTCATTTTGTTTCGTTTACGTTTTGTTACCCACAAATGCACTCATACACATGCCGCAAAAGGCTGTTGATGTGTGAGATTAATTCAATCAAATTGTTTAAGTATCAAAGGGACGCAATGGAATATAAAGTAGAATGTTGTAGAAAAAGTATTGAATACACTCAAGCACTAGAGGGTGACAATTTTCGGGTAGTGTTTACATATAGGATCCATTCCACATGGCTGAATTAGAGAAGTAATTAATTCTGGGCTTTGGAATTTAACTTAAATTTTTGGGTTGAAATGGGACCGTTTTAATGAGATATTTAATATTGGTGTTGTCTTTAACCATATAGGGAATTATAGTAGAGAGTTTAAACTTAAACGAAATAATGTGATGTAGACGTCTTTTTTTGACCGTAGTATTGACATAAGTGTATTTTCTGTGATAGGAACTAAACCGTTATTGTGCAAATTGTTATTTTATTCAAATGGAGAATTTTATAATATGAGTTCTGTAATCGTTATTCACTTGGTATTAACCAGAATGTCTCTACGGAGGTCCTCAAGCAGCTCACAACATCCCATAGATCACATGTTCCCCGGGCCATGCCAATGAAAATTCTTAGAAAATGTGGAAAGGTGAATTGTTGAGCAACCGACCTGTCTAAGGAAGTATGTGATATTATTTACTGATGCTTAAATCCTGGAATGTGTGAACTCTCTAGATACGTGATGTCACGTTATATTTCTACATTACGCTGATTCGTGTATACGCCCCGATAGAAGAGAAATACGAGCACATTAAAGATGCATTCTATGCGCGTCTTGAGGAAATATATGACCGCAGCTTAGCCCTGTAGGAAGAAAATATGCTCTATGGATAAATAGTTGGAAAATTCAGTCTATACAACAACACATCCTACAACTGATTCAGACTGGTTAGCTTCGCGTCAACAAGAAACATGGTAGTGACTGGAACCAGATAACCACATAAAGATATCCACAAGATATCAAAAGACAAGATCAATTTTTTCAAGCCGCATGGACGTGAGTGTGATTCGCGGTGTAAATATTGACTTGATTTATCACCTAGCTGCGATTAAGTTGTGCAAAAAATGCTCATACACTACGCAAAACTGCATTCCACTAAAATAGCTCATTCCCAATCCAACCGACTTTCTTAATTATTGTCAATAAACGTCCTGAATTATGATGTTCCCGACATATAACAGAAACATTTTGCGCATTTTATGATGACTGCCATGAGAACCATTCCGGGATATCAAAAACTACACTCAGAAAGCCCTGGTATGATAAATAATATCGTGTATTGTATGAGGATATTAATGGTGCATACAAGACAAAACTGCAGCCAATGGTAACGTGTGCGGTGACTGAGCAATATATAAGAAGAGGAGGGAGATGACACGCCCCTTCAGGCGGAAAAGGCGTTTATGGAAGAAAAGAGAGAGCCAGGATATATTTTACCAAAATGTAAAACAGCTAAGGTTTTGGAACAGGAACCAATTCAAATCGAGATTAGAACGACATTTGCATTGTAAAAAAACAACAAAGCTGCGGGAGCTGAAAGACTGACGGCAGACCTTTTGAGTTAGGTAAAAGACTAAAGCTCATTCTAGCGAACCTGATTGGATCTTATCAGTATTACTTTAGAACTACAAAATCCACGGCCTACCAGATATTAACCCGACGAAATATCCTGCAGAAGTCCCAAGAAATGCAGATCGATACCTTCCATCTATTTCTCAATGACAAAGCCGCATTCGACATAACGATACCACAGAAATTATTAGATGCGATGGCTTAGTTGACCGGCCGTGACATGATGGTTAGAACACGCTACTACTATGCGTGAGATCCCAGGTACATCTCCTGACTCCAGTCAAGTAAAAAAAAATAATTTTTCTTTCCTTGCCGCAGTATAAGTTTCGAGTCAATCGACATGTCTAGTAAAAGCTTGTCAAACAGGGAGAAAGCGTGTTAATTTACAATAACGCGAGAAGCATCCCATACCTCATTCATGGGGTGTTAAGGGAAATTACTTTTTTTAGGCTTAGTTTGGTATCCCCGCGAAGCTGATACGACTTTGCGGGCTGTCAGTGACTGAAACGAAGTCATTCATTGACAGTAGGTAAAATGTGAAATAGCCATTTTCTATCAAGCGAGGCTTTCGGCATAAATATCTATTTAACATGCTAATGAAGATGAACAGGCGGAAGTCTGCAATAACCACAACACTTATCATCTTTAACAAAATTCACACGCTGCACTAGTATGTCGATGGCCAAGGACTGTGGTATGTTACTGCGCCCTTTTCAAGTATTAAGAAGCAGACGACAGAAGTGGGTCTGACGATAAATGAGGACAAACCCAAGTTGTTAGTTTCATCAAACAAAACGTCTTCTTGTTTGGGATGTTAGGTGAAGATCTACATATAACTTTGAAGTTGTAGTTGATTATGTCTTCCTTGGCTCCATCGTAAACAAAAAAAAAGTTACCTAAGCATGGAAATCAAGAGACGACCAGTGATCGCAAGCCGCTACTACTAGTATTATGAGCTAAACAAGCTCTTTAATGACACAACCCTCTCTCGACGAACAAAGATCCAACTCTACCTGATACTGATTCAACCCGTCCTGCTCTACAGCGCAAAATCGTGGGTGTTGACACATGTGAATCAATTTATTCTGGGAGTCTGAGAGAGAATAAAACAAGTAAGAAGGTTTCTGTCTGGTAAACCGAATTATATATACCGTCACCCTCAAATTTAAATATAAAATTTGCACGATTTGGGTACCGTGTTGTGTGTATTGATATTATTACTCGATTTCTTAAGTGGTCGGGATGGTACATTTGATTAGGAGGTAACAGAATGGGCGTGGCTAGATTTTTAGTTTTTTCTCCAAAACTTTATCCAGTAATAAGTTTACTAATTGCGAAATTTGGACATGATCGCGTATTTTGATATTATTGTCCGATTTATAAAGTAGGCGGAATGGTACCATTGAGTGTGAGGTACCATAAGGGGCGTGGTCATGTAGCCCATTTAAGTTTAAAAACAATTTGTTGCGTCTTTCGAAAGTTATCGTACGTACCAGCTGGACAGACAGACGGACATGGATGAATCGAATTTGATTCAAAGAAACCAAGGGTCTAAAGTGACTCCTTTTCGGTCGTATCTAATGATATATACCCTGGCACTCGTAGGGTGTGGGTATAAAAATTACTTCGCAAAATATTTGGACCAATCATCGTTAATGGAGAGTCCCGTCGTCGCATGAACCATGGGTTGTATAACGACAACGACGTACTCAAACGTGCTCAAATAGATCGAGTGTGCTGAAAATATTCCAGCTTGGCAATAAACTCTATGGGCGGTACAGAAGGGCGACCACAACTATGTTTAATGGAACAGTTAAAAGAATAGTTATTTTAGCTTGGTGTAACGAATTATATACGGAGCATCGCAAGAGGCAACTGATGGATGATTCTGTTGCTACTGCCAAATAAGAATATGATGAAGATACTAGCGAATCATGGATCGAAGCGTATGAGTACAAAAATAATACACAGTTGACTGAGGAAATGTTTTAAAATGAATCATATTAAACAGACGGTTTTCGCGATCGAAGCACTCCGAAATAATTGGTTGTCGTTTTTTGCGGAAAAGTTAGTTAGGCGTGTAGAGCGGGCTATTTGCCTATGTTTTACAGAAATGTTATAAAAACCAGTAAGAAAGTTTCAGTCGGGCGACCCGACTTACATATAACATCACCATTAGAAAAATAAAAAAAATTGCTATTATATTGATTTTATTACTCGATTTCTAAAGTGGGTGGAGTGGTAAATTTGTATGGGAGGTACTAGAAGGGGCGTGTCTAGACCTCTAGGTTTATCCTCCAAAACTTTATCCTGTTATAGCTTTACTAAATACAGAGTTAGGGCACGATAGCGTTGGATGTATTGATATTATTACTCCATCTCTGAAGTGGGCGGAAAGGTACATTTGTATGGGAGGTCCCATAAGGGGCGCCGCTAGACTTCCAATTTTTTCTCCAAAACTTTATCCTGTTATAACTTAATAAAATACAGAATTGGGGGCACGATCGTGTCGAGAATATTGATATTATTACTCCATCTCTAAAGTGGGCGGCGTGGTACATTTGTATGGGAGGTACCAGAAGGGGCGTGTCTAGACATCCAGATCTTTTCTCCAAAACTTTATCCTGTTATAGCTTTACTAAATACAGAATTTGGGCACGATCGTGTCTAGTGTATTGATATTATTATTCTATCTCTGAAGTGGGCGGAAAGGTACGTTTGTATGGGAGGTACCAGAATGGGCGTGTCTAGACTTCCAGATTTTTTCTCCAAAACTTTATCCTGCTTGAAATTTACTACATACAGAATTTGGTCACGATCGCGGTAGATCTAATAATAATATTAATCGATTTCTAAAGTGGGCGGTACCAGATGTGTGTGGGAGGTACCAGGCGGGGCGTTGGTAGACTTCAGTTTGTTTCTAAAAATCTGTATCCTGCTATAGCTTTACTAAATTAAGAATTAGGGTACGAGCGCGATGGATTTATTGATATTATTACTCCATATCTAAAGTGGGCGGAAAGGTAAATTTGTATGGGAGGTACCAGAAGGGGCGTGGCTAGACTTTCAATTTTTTTCCCAAAACTGTATCCTGTAATAGCTTTACTAAGTACAGAATTTGGGTACGATCCCGTTGGGTGTATTGATATTATAACTCGATTTCTAAAGTGGGCGGAATAATGTATTTGTATGGGAGGTACCAGAAGCCATGTAGCCCATTTGCAATACCGTAAGTAGTTTTGGGGAAATATTAACTCGTGCAAAATTTCAAGACACTTGGTTGCGTCTTTCGAAAGTTATCGTGCGAACCAGCCGGACAGCCACCAGACAGACAGACAGACAGACGGACATGGCTCAAATGACTTAAAAAGTCATGAATCGAATTTGGTTCTAAGAAACCTAGGGTCTGAAGTGACTGCTTATATGTGTTACACTTTTGGGTGGTATCAAATGATATATACCCTCATCCCTAAGGGTGATGGTATAATTAAGAAAGCATGTTGTATCGAAAACATTCCATAAATTCCAAAGAATTTGAACAAAACCGGCCGTGGCATAGTGGTTAGAACACGCGACTACCATGCGGGAGATCGCAGGTTCAAACCGGGCTCCAGTCATCTTAAAAAAAATTTTCTTTCATTGTCGGCACCCCTCGAATGTTGTTGACAGCAACTTCGCAGTATTAAGTGCCGAGTCAATCGGCGTGTGTAGTAAGAGCTTCTCAAACAATGACGTTCGCATTCGTCGATAAACAAGTTTTTTCAGTATGTTTTTTGTTTATTTTTTTTCTTAGGTTTGGGGTTTTTTCGGTACATCAACCACCAATACCACATAATCTCCACCACTACCAGTTGGTGGTGGAAATACATTTTGGAATGAGTTTTTGAGGTGTTCACAAAAATTATTTAGTTGCAGACTATATTTTATTTATCTGTTGACAATAGCACTTTTATCCTAGGTACATAATATCAAAGGCCAACCAGTAGACCCATGAGATCAGGAGGTCCCCGAAAAGTTTAAAAATAATACCTAAGCTTTAAATGCGGTAACTTCGTCACAACTAACAACAATGTTTTGTAAAAAAAAGACTTTGTGCACTGATCATCAGCCGTTCAATTCTCATTTAGGATTTAGTGACTTCTTCCTGTTTCCGTCTGCAGAAGATGTTATATGGATGGTTATATTTATATTTGTTCATTTTGAAATACTGATAGAAATTATGTGATGGTTTTTATATTTTATTGAACAAATTTAAGGCTTTGATTGGTTTTAATTTTTTTATATGCACAAAAATTGCAGCAAAATTTGCCACAAATTATTTTAAAGTACCGCCTTGCTATTTTCATTAAATTGCTTAAATGACAATGTACTGCAATAAGACTTTTATTTTAGACAATATTGCTAATGCGATTGTTTATTTAATTTTTCATTAATTTTACTAAATATTTCACAAACCTCGTTACTATACAATTATTGCATGTGAAACCGGGACAAAAAGTTCACTTTGTCAAACGAGCAGCAGCAACTAACAACTGCAACCAATTGAAGAGAGGTCTGCATCTGTTGGTAATAAATGAAAACAAGTGCAATAGAAAGTGCAAATAAAAAATGGTCACTAAACACAATACACTTTTATTATATTCTAGTTAGTATTGAAGCGCAATAAAGAGTGTGCCGTAACCAATGGCGAACAAAAACTTCGTCGCTGTTTGAAGCAAATGACAACAAAAACGTCAGCGCTGTTAGTTTGGTCGTGGTATTTGTGTGGAAGAGAAGAAAAGATCAAAAGTAATAAATGAATTCTCAGAGGACTCATATAACAATTTTTGTTGAGTTTTTTTTGATGAGGCAAGAAGTATTGGAAGAAGTCTTGGTTCACGCGAATTTTTTTCTAAGTGTAAGCACATTTCATGGCTGAAGCCTGTAAATAATGGGACAATTAATTTCCTAAATAAAAATTATACTGACGGTTTAAATTGTAAAAAAGATTACTTAAAGCAATTATATTTTAAACGGTCACATAGCAAACAAATAGTAAATTTTTATTTAATAAATTAATTGTATCAATAGCCAGTAGACTATAAGTTTGTGATCGACAGGCAGGTTAGAACACGCAACTATTTTTCGGCTTACATAGGTTAGAGTCTTTGCACAGCCGTCTACTTTTTTTTTGAAATTCTTTCCAATAATTTTGGTTATTAAACAATGAATTGTTCACCTCGGGCAGAAGATATGTATGATTCGTAAGCCAATAAATTACACACACCTCAGAATCTTGACTTACAGTTCAAAAAACATTTTTTCGGATGTTTGTTCACTTATGAGCATATAACTCAGTCAATTCTTTGCCGAGTTTTAATTTCTTAACGATTTTGGAAAGAAGAGTCTTAAAGCTTTCCAACTGTATATACTTCTATATAGATAACTTGTCACATCTGTGTCACATTGTGTTGTTCTCCTTTTTCTTCTTTACTGGCAGCATTAACAGGAGTTCATCTATCAGTAGTCGCACGTAGAAAAGCATTCCAAGCGCTTTGGTCTTTTGCACTCCGTAGAGTTCGTTATACCAAGCTTACTTAACAATTCCGTCACCAGGTCCATCCATCGGAGTTTTGGTCGCCCCCTCCTGCGCCGCCCATCGACTTTATTGCCGAAGACTTTTCGAGCCGGAGCATTTTCATCCATTCGTACAACGTGTCCAAGCCAGCGCATTCGGTCTATTTGAACGCGCTTGACCACGTCGATGTCGTTGTACAGCTCATACAGCTCATGATTCATTCGACGACGGTACTCGCCGTTCACGATGATGGGTCCAAATATTTTGCGGAGTATTTGTCTCTCGAAGACACCCAGAATAGATTGATCCGCTTGTGTCATTACCCAGGATTCTGCGTAGAGCGTGACAGGTAGGATCAGAGTCTGGTAGAGCTGGATCTCTGTTCTTCGGGAGAGCGCTTTGTCGTTAAATCGCTTGCTTAGCGCATAGTAGCAGCGGTTTGCGATCAATACTCGTCTTTTGATTTCGAGGCTGACATTATCATTTTTGTTTATGGCGGAGCCAAGGTAGACAAAATCATCTACCACCTTAAAGTTATAGTTGTCAACGTTCACGCAGCGTCCCAGACGAGTGGACTCTTTGTTCGTTGAAACAAATAACTTGGTTTTGTCCTCGTTTATCACCAGACCCACGTCAGCCGACTGCTTTTCAATGCTCGAAAAAGCCGCAGTAAGATCCCGCAATCCAAGTCCAATAATATCTATATCATCAGCATACGCGAGCAACATGTGGCTTTTGTTAAATATGGTGCCATTCCTGTTTACTGCTGCTTTCCGCATGGTCATCTCCATTACGATGTTAAAGAGATCGCAGGCCAGACTATCGCCTTGTCTAAAGCCTCGCTTGGTAGAAAATGGCTCTGACAGATTTTTGCCAATTGTTACTGAAGACTTCGTGTCAGTCAGTGTCATCCCGCAGAGTCGAATTAGCTTTGCGGGGATACCAAACTCAGCCATAGCATCCAACAATTTCTGTCGTATCGGACTGTCAAATGCAGCTTTGTAATCGATGGTAGGTATCGATCTGCATTTCTTGGGTCTTCTCCAGGATTGTGTTGTTGGCCCATTTAAATGTGGTAATCTTAAATACCGAATGATACCTTTGACAAATTTTAACAAGCAAATATTCACCACTCACTGTTTACTTTAAAATTCCAGTAATTTAAATGTGTTGAGATTTAATTTAAAAGAATTAGATAGCCTTACTGTATTATTATATGAAAACGACAGCCATAAGGCAAACTGTTCATGCAAAATGAAATAACTGAACTAAATAGTTTTATAAACTTTTTCTACATAATCACAACAAGATACCGGAATACGGCAACCTTTTGATTTTACTTAAAAGGATATCAAAGAATCACAGCAGGTGTTTTGCAGGAAAGCAAATATGAAAACATCTCTTCTGTTGTAAATTTGCAAAGTGTTAATTAATTCAATTGAATGCTTCTTGTTGGAATTATGTGTTTCTTTTGCTACGAACAGTATAGAGTAAGAAAACAAATGGCAGATGTACAATATTTATATGTTTACACTGTGGGAATTGTTGTTAAATGAAATTGCACTTGTAACAGTAAAAATAAATATTTAAGTAATAAGAAGTTATCGTATAAATTGTAATTAAGTATCAATTCCATTTTGATTGATTATAAAGTAGGCTGTAAGTAACACAGACGACGCAATGTATGGACGGCACAAAACTTATTTGACACCCTTCTGCGAAGTCCATCGAGTCTATTGCTAAAGAATTTTGGAACATTTTCATCCATTTGAACAATACGTCGATGTCGTTATACAACCTACGATTCATACGACGACCTAGTAATTGATGTTTATTGTGTTATTAGGAATTTGTAATGGGTATGATGATGGGTCCCAATATATGGCGAAATATTTTTTTGTCGAAGATTCGTAAAATATAATAATCCGCTTGTAGAATCAGTATCAGGTAGAGTTGGATCTTCATTCGCCGAGAGAGGGCTTTGAAATTAAATCGTTTGCTTAGCGCATAGCAGCAGCGGTATACGATCAATACCCGCCTCTTGATTTCCAGGCTGACATTATTGTTTTTGTTTTCGGCGTGACTACCACTTCGAAGTTATAGTTGCTAACGTTCACGCAGCGTCTGAAACGAATAGACTCTTTGTTCGCTTAAAACTAATAACACTTTTACACAATTTGAGAGTCATTGTCTCGGGGTGAACCAAACCAAAATAAAACGATAGCATTTGACCTCAGTAACGAAACCGTAAACTCCCTTTTTGCTACGTCACAATTTTTTTTCAGAGGTTTTCAAATTTGTCAAAAGTAGATTCAAAGAATATGAAAAATCATCTGTAAAAGTACATTTGGGGTATTTCATGTCTTCGGAGGCCTATATTAAAACAATCAGGGGAATATTTTCTCCGAACATTTTAACCCTCTAGCTCCCTCCCGTATGGGACATTTTTGGCCCGATTTTGAAAAACTGTTTAAAAGTCAACTTTGAACGGAGGTCAAGGCTTAGAATCTTCGATAGAAATATTCACCGAAGACAAATAACCTCTACGAGTTAAAGGTTATAAAATAAAATCTAAAAGGAAATGTTAAGAAGGCTATTTTTGAGCAAAGAGTGCAACAAGCTTTTTCGAGAGTTGACCAAACTAATACCAAACGGAGGCATTTGACCTCCGTAATAAAACCTTAAACTCCAATTTGTTCCACTACGTTACAATTTATTTTAAAGTGATTTCAAGTTAGATTTTTTTGGTCAAAAGACGAATCAAGGAATATGAAAAATCATACGTTTGGGGTATTTCTTCGTTTGATATTGGTCACCCCCGAAAAAAGTGTGTTGCACTTCGTGTCAGTCATGGTCATCCCGCAAAGTCGTACTAGCTTCGCGGGGATACCAAACTCAGCCATAGCATCTAAGAATTTCTGTCGTATCGGACTGTCGAATGCAGCTTTGTAGTCTATGAACAGATGACATATGTCGATCTGCATTTCTTGGGTCTTATCCAGGATTTGTCGTAGTGTGAATATCTGGTCGGTCGTGGATTTACCAGGTCTAAAACCACGCTGAAAAGGTCCAGTCAGGTTCGCCAGAATTGGCTTTGGTCTGTCACATAACACAATAGGCAGGACCTTGCAAGCGATGGGTTAAAAGCCTTTCTTAAGTGGAGGACATAGAATACTCTGATTCCAATCATCGGGCATGCATTCCTTTAGTCAAAGATTGTAACATGCTTGCAGCAGCTCATCGCCTAAAAGTGTAACACATAGAAGTATTTAATTTAGACCATAGGTTTCTAGGTTTCTTTTTAGGTCGTTTGAGCTTTGTCCGTCTGTCTGTCCGGCTGGTACGTACGATAACTACCGAAAGACGCAACCAATTATTTTGAGACTTTGCATGGGTCAATTTTTCCCCAAAATTAAAATGGGCCCGCCCCTTCTGGTACCTCTCATACAAAAGTACCACACCGCCCACAGTCAGTTAACTTGACGGACATTTCTTTACGGGTTTTTGATGTCTTTTCTTTCGTAGTCGCTATTTTCGCCTGAAGAGGCGTGTCTTCTCCCTCCTCTTCTCATTATAACGCTATTTCACAGCACGCGTTGCCATTAACTGCAGTTTTGCCCTTTATGCAGCATCGTTCTCCTCAGACATTATTCATTATACCGGGGCTTGTCTGAGCGTGGTTTTTCATAATACAGTACGGTCACTGGGGCAGTGTCATAGAATTCGCAATATGCTACCACTATCAGAAACATCAAAATTAGGGAATTTGTTTAAAGTAGTTGAGTAGTTGAGTTGGGACCGGCCGTGGCATAGTGGTTAGAACACGCGACTACCATGCGCGAGATCACAGGTTCAACTCCTGGCTCCAGACATCTTAAAAAAAGAAAAAAAAAATTCTTTCATTGCCGGCTCCCCTCGAATGTTGTCGACAGCAACTTCGCAGTATTAGTGTCGAGTCAATCGTCATGTCTAGTAAGAGCTTCTCAAACAGTGACGTTCGCATTCGTCGATAAACAAGTAGGTGCCGTTAGTTGTGAATCTAAAAATAGAAAGCGTGTTAATTCACAACAACGCGAGAAGCTATCCCCTACATCATTCATGGGGTGTAAAGGGGAATTAAGATTTTTTTTTAAGTTGAGAGAGTTGGTTGGAGTAGGCATTGGCTATCTCGGTGATATGCAGCTTAATCGCGTTCGTACCTTGGCTGTGAATAGGTTGTGATCCGAGACAATGTTTCCACCGCGCATCACAAGCACGTCTACATCGCTTGTGACATGCCTTACATTGATTACGACGTTAACAATCTGGTTCCTTGTCTTTTGATAAGGGGATATCCAGGTTGCCTTGCAAACATATTTATGCGGAAATCTAGTTCCACTCACTAATATATTTCTTGCTTACGCAAAGCTAACCATTCTGAATCCGTTATCGGAAGTGTTGTTGTAAAGGCTGAATGTTCCGACTGCTAGCCATGATTACCTTTCCTTCCTGGCACCTGTAAAAGATGTCACAGTTCTGTCGTCGTGTGCATCACAGTCCCGTCTTTCGCATTTCCTGTAAGGCGGTGATTTCAGTCGTATATTTGTAGAGAACATCCGCCAGTTTGATAGAGGCACCATCTCTGCAGCGAGGTCGGACATTCCAGGTGCATTTTCGTAAAGCGTGGTCCTTATAACGTTTGCGGGGGGTCGTCAAAGTTTGGGAGGGATGTTTTTTTTTTATTTTCTTCTTGTTTTCATAATAATTGGTTTTGTTTAAGGAGAGTGGCATATTAGGCCACCGCGCCCGATCCTAGTCTCTTGGGACTGCCAAAGCCACTAAGAGAGCCCGTTGTGTTGAGCTTAAGCAACTTCTGTTACCTATTATCTAAGACGTATCGGGGGCAGAATGCCATTTAGGTCACTCAACGTTGCGCCTTCTCAGACGTGCTACCCTGAAGGGATGTTCAATGGCATTGTCCTGGGAATACATGATCTCCCGGTTGTTGTGAGCTGTTTGGGGACCTTAAAAGATAGTTTCTGGTTGTTGTCAGGTGAATAACGATAAGAAACCCTCAAATTAGAAAATTCCCTATTCAACAGTTTTATTGTAACTGCTACAAATTTATTGTAACTGCTAAATTTGTTTCAGCTAAATCGGACTAGTAGTTCTCGAGTTATGTCAAACAAAAGAGCCTAAAACGTGACAAATTCCCTTATACGATACTTACTAACTTCAAATCGATATTAAATTATCATGGCATGTAACTTGACAAAACGAGTAGTGCTGAAGTTCTTCTTTTTGGGGCTACTTTCAAGTGCAGCTCTCAGAATTAAGTACCAAATCACGGTGTAGTATTTTCCAAAATCTTATATCGAATTCAAAACGTTTCCATAGTCACCCCCGGTTCATACTACACTAGTGATATTATATTTCCACACCATCTGAATAGCTCACATATAAAGTCCTTTTAGTGCATTCTCTGCAAATAAAATGATCATAAAAATCATTTTCCATTGTATTTCGGTTTGTATGCATGTATCCAAGTGTGGACAGCAATGTGCATCTGCAACATAACAGCAAATACTATTCGGGTGGGAATGAATATTTATAATGGCATTCTTAAGAAAATATTTTTGCATAAAATTCACAAGAAAATTTTGCAAGTGTGTAGTGGTATGTGAGAGGCAGGATCTGCTTTTAAATAGAAGTATACGATGCAATGTGCAAGGGGCTTATACATACACAACGACCAACCAAAAACAAAAACGAATGAGAAGCTAAAGTGAAAGAAGAACAAGCATAAGTAAAAGCTTAAATAAAAACAAACAACTTAAATTTCCTTAAGCTGTCATCTTAACCCATTCAACATTCATCGGCCGGGCCACTCTATCCCAAAAATTGGAAGGACATGGACTACTGCAGGAAAATAAGAATTATAGAGCCATTGTCTTCCGTTTCTTTTGTTATACTTCTTGTAACGGGCGGCGACCACAGTCGAAGTAGTAATAGAACAGCTGGAGAGGTCTTTGGGATGTGGGCAAATATGGTCAAACTCAGTGGAAAGTGGTTTTAGCACAGATTTTATTTTCTACGCTATAGTATACTTCAACCAACAGCCAAGGCAACCAAGTAGAGTACATCTTAAGGATATGCAGTAAAGTATCATGTGTAAGTTTAACACATTTTAAGGATTTTGATTTGAGACATTTCCTTTTTGGTTGTAATTTATTCTCAGGGTATATTGACGGCTTCCATCAGGTGTATTTTTATGTGACACATACACATATCTGTTGTTAGAACATGCCAGGAGACATTTCTAAGCCAATAGATTTAAAAAATATACTTAATACTAAGCCTTGAATTGAGTTTCTGTCACAAGTGACGAGTTAAGTAATACTAGCTTAAATTATGTTCTGGCAGTGAAATGGTTGAGTAGTGTGCAAATATTAAAAATGTCTTAGATTAGTATTAGAATTTAAAATTTAAAACGTTGAATAAGACTGGTTGGTGTAGTGAACAGCGTTAGTTGTAGTAATGTAAAGAAGGAAAGTTAGTAGGAAAATTTTACACAGTACAACATTTTTCAGCTCATTGGTTTGGGACTTAATTCTGAGAATTGCACATAAAAGTAGCCCCAAAAAGAAGAAGTTCTGCATCATTGGTTTAGTCAAGTTGCATGCCATAATAATTTAATATCGATTTGAAGTTACTAAGTATCGTATAGGGGATTTTGTCACGTTTTGTTTGACATAACTCGAGAACCACTAGTCAGATTTAACTGAAAGAAATGTAATCCTTCCTTTAATCTGTTGGTATAACGTTTCCCTACATAAGCAACAGTTTCACTTTTCCATTCATCAAATGATTTGCAACAGGGTTTATTGTGTAGCAGTTACAATAAAACTGTTGTCTGTCCGTGGCGTATGATTTACGTGGAATATTACTTATGATAATCATACGTTATATAAGAATATTTTATATTACATATATAAAATTTACATTTTTCTTAATAAACTCTTTAATTTAACCATTTCACACTATATTTTAGGTGTTAATCTCTACATTTCATCAATTTAAAGACACTTGAACACATCCTTCAAATTAAATGTACTCTTGCATAGCGCATAACATGATTGCAAGATAATTGACTACAAATGCAATGTCAAATTTTGTAACACAATCAGACTTGGGGTATCATAACTGGCTCAGTGTCAATTTGTACTAAAGCTTCAGAATCACTGACAAAGAAAGTGAGTGATGCATTCCAACTGTCGCCGCCCAAAGAGAAATCCTTATTATGCACTCTCTTACAAATATACAAATAACTTATGCAAAGTTATCTTTTAGTAGACATTATCTCTATACCATAAAACAGAAACAGTCTCTGTCAGTGACGACGACAATGCAATCTTCTACATAGATGCTGACTTTGGGGACAACGACGGCTGCAATACCTTTCCATTTGTCTATTTGTGAATATTTCATTCATCCAACGACAACATCATAGTCTCTGCATTTGCCTTCTTATGGGGGGGGAAAAAAAAACGAATTTGTTGTGTTTGTGTTGCAAATCAGATTGAATTTTCTTTTTCGTGATTTCGTTACTTCCATTATGTATAGGGCGGGGGTGAACATTTTTTGTGTGACTGTCTTTTCCTTTTGACGTTTGAATAATTTGCATTTTACGCTATTTTTACTCGGCTCTTGAAGGTGTTTTTGCATGTTCCTTTCATTCTTTTTCTACTTTTTTTTGTTTGATATTTATTTAAATAAATTTAATTTCAATCTGGTGTGAAAGGACTGAGTGATGCATGTGTATCCCTGTGACAGGTTAAGAGTGTTGCAAGTGCAGTGAATGTTGCTCAACAGATAACATTACAGCAGTCAACGTCAAAGCCATTACTTTGCTGATTGAATTTGTAAGCCATCAACAACATGTTTTTTTGCCGCCATTTGTTTATTTTATGGTTAAACTTAAATGTATTTAAGCCCCGAAATAATAAAAAAAACCTAATCACTTATGCAGGGGAGGGGTATAGATAGAGCCATTCGAAATCATCGCATACAATGTATATATGTAGAAATGGTTAAGTAATGAGTACTCGTACTTTACACAGTACAACACATGATTTTGGGACTCAATTCTGAGAACTGCACGTGAAAGATGGCCCAAAAAGAAGAAGTTCTGCATCATTCGTTTTGTCAAGTTACATGCCATAATAATATAATATCGATATGAATTTAGTAAGTATCGTATAGGGGTATTTGTCACCTTTTAGGCCCTTTTGTTATATTGTTATATGGTAGCGTATGATTATCATAAGTAATATTCCACGTAAATCATACGCCACGGATTACGACAGTTTTATTGTAAGTGCTACAAAATAAATGCAGTTCAAAAACATTTGATGAATGGAAAAGTGGAACTGTTGCTTATGCAGGGAAACGTTATATGAACAGATTAAAGGAATTCGTAATATGTTTAAATGTTATTTTTTGTGTTGTCGTAAAGCAAAATAAAATGATATGTTAAAATACACATTGTGATCGGTAGGGTGGGTTGCAGATCTACAAGAGAATATACACGAAAACAACTGTCTGTTCTTTGCATTACCATAGGGACAGCGTAGTGGATAGATGTATATGAACTAGTGCAATAGACAACACTGCAGTGAAAATTGCCACATCAAAAACTAGAGGGAGGGAACAGAGGTAACTGAAGCTCAACATAACAGCTTTCTTAGTGGCATTGACAGACCCACTAAGAACGGGCGCGTTGGCCCAATAAGCCACTTTTCTTCAATAAAAATCTATTATTAACCCTTCGTCAGGCACATATTTTGAGCCCTTAGTTCTGGCACATGGTGTCTGACCAGACCCCTATACATTTACATGCATTTGTATGAAAATAAGGGCTGTTTGCCGTTACATTTTTTACTAAGATAGGAAAATATTTGTTATATTTTGTGTTTCTATTTCTTTCTACTATGTTATTAGCTACCTGAGGAAGAAAAAATAGAACTGAAAAAATCTTTGGAATGAAAAGGGCAACAATTTTTTTGTTCTATGTATATTTCTCTTTATTATGGGTAAAGTAATAAATGTTTATGACAAAATAGAAAATTATTATGAAGAATACATTGATTTTTTTATTCAGAATTTTGCGGAAGGCAACAAAAACATAAATAATCTACTTTTGAATGTTGCTGACAAACAGGATTGTTGCATTTGCAGCAAAAAAAGCGTGTCTTACGGCGTATTTTTTCACCTTGCTGCAGGCAAATTCTGCAATCTTTTTTGGCAGCTAATGTGTCTGAACCACTGCGTGAAGCCACATTAAGGATTGTTATATTGAGAGGTCTCCCAAAGTACGCTTCAAATGCTATACGAGTTGTTGGTTGAGCCACAATGTGTGGATTATTGGTGCGATTTTCAACGTTGGCCAGTACCAATTGCTTTGCAAGTTTATATAAAAATATACGTCTTCTTTCTTTTCTTGTATTTTCATCATTTAGCTTACATATAATGTAACTTGCCAATGCCATCACATCAATCATGTTGCAGAAAAACGCGTATGTCCAGCGTCTGGTTGACCGTTTTGTTGTGTAATGAGTTAGCATTTGATCCATCGTATCGACTCCGGCTTTAGTAGAATTGTAAAATAAAATTGCTTCCGGTTTCATGGCTACGCCTTCAACATATTTCGTGTAATGCACGGTTGAAATTAAATTGACTGCCTTATTTTTTTTTGGGCACGTAGCTGCAAAGTGCAACAAGATTTTCATGAAAACCAAACACACTTGAAAGAATTGGTCGTCTGGTGCTCTTCATAACTTCCTTAGGAAGACATCTTTTGTTTGCTCGAATGGTGGCAACAAATGCCAGTCCCGTAGCAGCCAGTCGTTTAGCGCCGTTCAATGAGGTGAAAAAATTATCAGAAATAATTGTTCTGCCCCTGTTTGCGTAACAATTTGCCAAATACATTAGAACGTTTTCACCTTGATTTATCTCCTGATTGTCTCCTTCCTTTCCAGTGTATAGTTTTACTTTCAATGGAAATTTAGTCTTAGCATCGCATGCCCACCAAACTTTGATCCCATACCTTGCAGGTTTTGATGGGATATATTGGGTGAACTTTGTTAGCCCACGATACGGAAACAACTGCTCATCGATGGTGATATTTTTATAAGGTTCATAATAATTTTGCAGATTTTCATTGAGAAAATTCCAAAGGTCCCGGATAGGAGCTGCTTTATCTGTTTGCTGTCGGAATGCCCGCGAAATGCCTATTATCGAAACGAATATATCTGGACAGAGTAATGAATCGTTTGTGCGACATAGCCGCACGGAATATGGGCAGCGAATCAGAACGCCACAATATACTGGAGTCTTGTATATTATTATGGCTGAGACCAGAAGCCCACAAAATCCCAATGAATGCATCTAGCTCAGAGCTTGTCAAATCAATCCATTTTCTTTGGGTAGACTCTGGATGTTCTTCATTCCATTTGCTAATTGAGTCTCGCCCATGCGGATTTGTTTCACTAATGATGACGAACGTAATATTGGTTGAGAAAAATAGCTTGAAAACCTCAACTGGATTGGTGAGCCTTGTTTTCGATCCAGATTGAAAACGCATGATATTATGCTGGCGGAAACGAGATGCAGGGTGTTCAGTTTCGTTCTATTTAGTACCGTCTTTACTATAAATACAGCCTGAGTCGACTTCATTTGCTGCTTCAGCATCATTTCCACTTTCTTCTTCTTCATCTACGTCTTCATCACTATCATAAAGTTCGTTAGTTTCAATTTCCAAATCATTTTCTATGTCTGATGCATCATCTTCTGGCACATAATCAGCAGTGTCGTTACCATCGTTTTCAAAACCACCATAATTTTCATCAGAAGCTGATGACTGACTGTGACTGTGACTGTGAAAATCACGCACTAATGCCTCTGACAATTGGGGTTGCAAATTCGCGCTACGCAAGCGTGTATTATAAATAAATTCCAGTTCATCAGCTAACAACGCAACAAATCTACCTGCGTAAAATTATTCACAAATTCAAAATTACCGCACAAAAACTAGATTACTTCTTCACTCTTCAACGTTCAATGAATAACTAACTCACAAACAAATTCAGAAGAAAGAAAGAAGCATAAAAGAATAAAGTAAATACAAATTTCCAACTCGTGCCATGTGCTTTGCCTATGCGTTCATACAACATGCATAGGGGTCTGGCCAGACCCCATGTACTAAAAGTAAGGTGAAGATTTTTTATTTGGCTTTTTTGTCCTGTTCCAAGGACTTTTTTTCAATTATTAATTTATACATCGAAAGCCACAATATTTTGGGAGATTACCTGAAATTACAGCCATGTACCTATAGAAGTATGCTAAATTGAAGCATGAAAATGAAATATGTCTGGCCAGAACCATGTGCCACTTCGAGGGTTAAAAAAACGAAAAAAAGAAACTAGGAAGAAAGGTTTAGTCAGGAAAACCGACTTACATATACCCTCACCCTCAGAAAACATGAATTTTCCTAGTATATTAATGTTATTACTTCATCTCTAAAGTGGGCGGAATGGAACATTTGTATTGGAGGTACCAGAAGAGGCTACACTTCCAGATTTTTTCTCCATAACTTTATCCTGCTTTAGACGTACAAAATTTCGTTGGGTTCATTAATAATATTAATCGTTTTCTAATGTGGAGTGGTACATTTGTATGGAAGGTACCAGAAGGGGCGTGGCCATGTAGCCCATTTTCAATACAATAAGTAGTTTTGGGGAAATATTAACTTGTGCAAAGTTTCAAAACATTTGGTTGCATCTTTCGAAAGTTATCGGACGGCCAGGCGGACAGACAGACGGGCATGATTAAAACAACTTAAATAATCATGAATCGAATTTGGCTCAAAGAAACTTTGGGTCTTTGGGTCACACTTTTGGGTGGTATCAAACGATATATACCCTTCTACCTGTAGGGTGATGGTATAAAAACAAGAACCCCCCAAATGTTGACGACCTCCGCAAACGTGATAAGGGTCAAGATTTAAGGATATTCACATGGAATGTCCCATACAGCAAATGCGATTGCCGGGACAGGGCTGCACACGGCGAAAGAACTGTGACATATTTTACAGCTGCCATGCAGAATGACACGAACTTGGATGTGGATTCATAGTCAACAGCATAATTCGACATCTGATCTCACTGCTTAGTCACTATGTGACCGAACAGCCACTTTACGCATCAATGCAAAATATTTCAACATATCGACCCGATAACGGATTCAGACTGGTTAGCTATGCACCGACAAGAAACATGGTAAAGAGTGGAACCAGAAACCCACATAATAATATCCACAAGGCAACCTGGTCCCCTGGTCAAAAAACAGTAAACCAGATTGATCACGTGGTAATCGATGGAAAAAATTTCACAATCGTTATGGAAGTGGGTGTGATGAGCGTGATACGCAAGGAAGATATACATCGCAAATCTGCATACCACTGCCTACTCAAACCAACCCAATGAATTATTGCACACAAACGGTCATAGTTCGAATGTTACCGACACATAGTCAGAGGATATTGAATTTTCTATGATCAATGGCACAGCGACCGTACAGAGATATGAAAAACCATGCTCAGACAAGCGGTTATCCGACGAATAATGTCACCAATTGTCTGGGGGGAAATGAATGCTGCATACAAGGCAGAACAGCAGTCAATGGTACCACTTGTTGGGGGGGAACAATATAACAAGAAGAGGATGGGATGATGATGGGATAGAGATGAAGACCGAAAGTTTTACTCACAGGTTTAAATCAATGGTTTTTGAACAAGGACAGACATAGACATCTGCATGCATACTCTGCATGCACCCTAAGGCAGCATAAGTGACGAAATCACGCCAGTTATCGACGACGTAGCAGATTGTGCTGTTTAAAACAGATTAAGCCAAGGGTTTAGATGCACTTCAGGCAGAGATTTTTAAGACCGATGGCAATATGCTACCACCATGCATACTCTAATTCGTATACACGATTTAGCTTAAGGAATACATGCCCGATGTTTGGCGATGCAAGTATGACCAGCAGCTACTTAGGGATCCGTATTTTACCCACCCTTTTTAAAAGGTCGAGTGTATTATGTGAAAGACTGAAGCACATCTTAGCGAGCCTTATTGCATCTTATCAGTGTGGCTTTAGATCTGATAAATCCACGTCCGATCTCATATTCACATTACAACAAATCTTGGAAATACAGATTGATACTAACCATCTGTTTATCAATTACAAAGCTGCATTCGACAGTGCGATACTACAAAAACTAGTGGATGCTATGGTTGAGATTAGTAACACCGCGAAGGTGACACGACATTGATATGAATACTTTAGTCATGATAGGCATAGGCCTGACCAAGCCATTTTCTACCAAGTGAGGCTGTAGACAATGACACAGTCTGCCATGCGACCTCTTTAACATCACAGTTAACACGACAGGACTGCGAGATGTTACTGCAACCTATTCAATGATTGAGAAGCAGTCGGTTAAAGTTGGCGTGCTGATTAATGAGAACAAGACCAAGTTAACTTTAAAGTGGTAGATAATTGTGAACAGACGTAATAATGTCGGCCTGGAAATCAAGAAACAAATTTCGATCGAAAAACACTGCTTCTAAGCGCTAAGCAAGCGATTAAATGACAAAGCTCTATCTTTACTTCTACCAGACACTGATCCTAACTCTTCAAAGAAGAATCCTGGTTCATGACTATGAGGCAATGACTCATTACTCATGACGAAGCAATTCCTACACTAAAAAAAAAAACCCATTTGTTGCTCGCTTGCTGCAAAAAAAATAGTTTTGTTTCAAAAATTCAACGTTTACCACAATCGTTGACGTATTCGACGCAAAATGAAACAGTTGCCATCAACAATGCAGTTGTTACTGCAAACGAACATTCATTTACCCCTACATTGTTGAATTTTTCGTTTGGGACAACCATGGGAGACGTTTGTGCAAAGTATAAAACCTTTATATTTGGGAGAGTTGAGAGAACAAAGAGCGTTACTTATTTCTTACAGCAAGCGAACATTCGTTTGAGTTAACCGTAGAAAATTTTTTGGGAATATATAAATCTTTTATGTTCAGGGAGTTGAGAGAACAGAAAGCGTAACGTATTTTTGTATGGCAACCAAACGCTTTTGATTTGCGTTGAAAAACAAACTCTTCTAAACAAATGTTTTATATTTTGCACAAACGTCTCCCAAGGTTGTCCCAAACGAATGTTCGTTCGCTGTGACAAATGAGTGAGAGAGAGTGTATCAATCATTGAGATGTTCAAGAATAATCGCTTGATGTGCTCACCTACCCCAACAATGTGTTGTTTAGTTTTTCGTTTGTGGTTGAGTTATGAACATCAGTTTGTTGTGCGTCGTGTGTTTTTTTTTTGTAAATGTAAAGACAATGTTCCTATAAGTGAATTTCAATGGAAAAGACAATCAGTGAAAATACGTACACTTTAGTTAAATAATAAATTAACGAAAATGTTTCAACTATCAGTGATGCGATATTTCATTAAAAATAATTTGGAAATTCCGCAAGAAGATAATATTGAACATATTTCACAATATATAAGCGATTGCATTTTCGCTATACACATAAAGGGTGAGTATTTTTTTCAAGAAGCTGGAACACCAAGTGAAAAATTTCATTATTTTTGATATAGTTATGAAAATTTTTACTTTTTTACGTTATTGCAGGCCCTTAATATAGAAGCGAATTCATCGTACTATTGATTATGGAATTTTTTCATTCGCACACAGTCGATCTTTATTATCAACTACAACTGGACACAAATGCAAATTTGTTCACTAAAGAGGTATGTTATTAATATATGTTCATTAATTTTTATTTTATTTATTTACAAATTTGCTTTTTTTTCAGGAATTAACAATATTTTTGGAAAGGAACCAAATCATTTTTAAGAACTTCAGAGTGAACCAAAAATAAACCAATACTGGACGAATTAAAATTAGCAAATCTTTTGTACAACATTTGCTCTTATATTACATTTGCTCTTATATTTGATATTATATTAATTAGTATCCAGAATATCTAAACTTGTCTTTCATGTGTAAAGAAAATATAATAAGAAATAACTTTCGAGCCATTCATATAAACAAAATTCAACACGAGGCAATGGTATTCGATAGAAAATGATATGTAAATATATGTGTAAAAGTATAAATCCATGTATTTATTATTAATGAATATAAAAATAAATAAAAATTCTATTTAAAAAAGTTGATATTTCATTTTGGGCAAAGGAAAAATATCGATTGGGCCAATGGCGTTTACCGTTTGCAACAAAGGAGTTTGTTTGATTGCAACAAACGTGGATTTCTTTTGTGGCAAACATGGTTTTTTTTGCTGCAAATACAATTGTTTTTGCGATGAACGAGCTTTCTATTTGCGACAAACGAAATAAAAGTTTGTGCTTACCTTCTTTTCGTTTGTGGCAAAAGAAAATTTATTTTGCCTCAAACGAGTTTTTAGTTTACGACTAACGAAAAAATAGTCTACCATAGTCGTTTTTCGTTTGTTACAAACGTATATTGAGTTTACGATAAACGATTATTTCATTCCCACAAAAAACAAAACTGCTTGTGGTAAACCAGTTTTGTTTTGCGGCAAATGAAATCTCCAAACGAAGTTCATTTGTCTAATTTTTCGTTTGGGAGCAACGAATTTTTTCCTTCAGTGTATGTTATAGCGACATAGTTAAGTCAGCTGTGGCAGTATGTAGTAGTTGTACTTTCATATTTATTGTTTGAATAAATATGAAATGGAAAGTAGTCTATGCCTGCCACTTATCTCTTAATACGAGCTATCCAGAAACAACAGAGTTCGGAACTACCAAAGCCACATCTTCTGCAGGAAAGCCACATGGAACACGTAGCCCTTCACCCTATATCTACCTGTAAAAGCATTTTTAAAGTTGAGAACTGTAACAGACAGATGGAAGAATGAAGAAACCTTTAATAAAGACCAAAAGACATGACTTGAGTACAACCCGTATCAACTTCGTATCTGGTAAATCTCGAAAGGGACTGGAATAGAAAAATTATCACCTTCTTAAGGGGATTTGGATAAATAGGCACATAAGCAAACAGAATGGGATTCGCAAAACCAGTGTATCTACTATGGGAATAGCAGCAGTGAAACATCTACCATATTATATGCGCTATGCAGAAAGAGACTGGAAACACTGGGAAACCCTTCTTAAATAGCAAATAAGAGCTGGTGTCCTTGAACATCAGGGGAATCAACGACTTTTGTAATACTATCAACTGGACGGATTGGACTGAAACTCCAGATTCCCAAACAACTATGGACGGAATCCACTACATCCCGGAAATAAATAAGTCACGCAATCAGGCACAAATACAATGAGTCCCTAGGGAAGTGAGAGTTTCTCTCCTCTATGCAATGAGTGTTTGCCTACTTACCAACCACCCAGAAATCTTTTCAATACATTCGAAAATTGATTTATATGGAATTGAATTTATCTTGTTATGAATGAGGTATGGGATAGCTTCTCGCGTTGTTGTGAATTAACACGCTTTATATTTTTAGATTCACAACTAACGGCACCTACTTGTTAATCGGCGAATGTGAACGTCACTGTTTGAAATACTCTTACTGGACATGTCGATTGACTCGACACTAATACTGCGAAGTTGCTGTCAACAACATTCGAGGGGAGCCGACAATGAAAGAAATTTTTTTTCTTAGATGACTGGAGCCAGGAATTGAACCTGTGACCTCCCTCATGGTAGTCGCGTGTTCTAACCACTATGCCACGGCCGGTCCCCAAACTTTATTATGAAACCAAATATTACATTTACCATAAATGTCTTTTAACTAAATGTGGCCTACCGCTAAACGATATTCAATTTGTTAGTAATACGTCGTCATTAATGTGCTAATTAGGTTCGATGTTGGCAATTTTGTTCACATTTCCCTTTTGGGATATTGCAGACCACATCATCTATGATTAACTCTTTGTTTTCATATTTTCTGTAGAACTTTGTAAAAATCTACATAGAAGCCAATTTCCATTTCTCATTTACCGCAAACCCAATTCCCCAATTTCAGTGAACAAAACTGAATGCATATGCAAGCCATGCGAAAGTCAACCAACTCTATTGAATTGTAACCAACACATATACAGGAAAAAATATCTGATACTGAAAATAACGACGACCACTCAAACCAAACAAGTAATAGAACAGAACCAATGTGAGGAATAAGTATAAAAACTAACTTTGGTATTTACCATTTGAAATAAATAACAACCAGAGAAACTTGTAAATCAATCATAGTCGTCGTTATCCACAACCACATCGACAACAAAAACAAGGATTCGCTCAACACCACAGGGACACAGATGAAAGCGACCAAAAGATTCCAACCCTCTCAGTTATGCATTAAAAATTTTAGTCATGCTCTGCCATCTGCCCAAACCACCCGATGGGGGTACGCTGTGTGGTGGAGGGAGACCGACTGACCGGTCATCATCAAGTTCATGTTGTATTGAAATTGGAAATGAGAAAATCAATCAGTGTTCATTGAGAATTCCACAATACTATCGCCAACTCATCTGCATCGGCAGTTGATGCCACAGATGGATGGACGGATGGATGGATGGCTGCACCATTCCTCTGACGTACAATGGATAGCTGGAGTGATATATGCGAATAGCTATGATACGTATGTATGGGTGCCATCGATAGCGATGATCAGTTATCACATCATAGTGGGTTCAGGGCCAAACTATTCTATAGTGTTTAGAGCCTTCACATATTTATGATGCGAGCAAATGATTGATTTGCTTTAATGTTTTTGCAACGTATGCCAGCCGATATACTCTAATATCGTCCTTGTTGTTCGTAGTCACAATTTTGTTAGCGTTAATTGGGCTTGGCATGGATGTTTAGGGCAGAGTATTTGATATTCCAGTTGCGGTGAGTAATATTCATGTGTATATGAAAATTTTGTATACATACTTATTTTGGCAAGCCGCTAAAATTATTAGAGTGGCTCTCATAAAATGTTATCTCTAGGTTATTTTCTACTATTATCAAATGTTGTTTTATAATATAAAAAATATTGGATTTATCAGCATCGACATCTGTGTCGATTTAAAGGTGAATTTCTGTCTGTCTGGGAATGGGCCTCTCTTATTGTTATTCATTTGGAATGACCAGAAGCTCTCTTTGGAGGTTCCCAAGCAGCTCACAACGTCCGAGAGATCACGTATTCCCCGGGCAATATCATTGAACATCCGTTCAGTGGTAGCAAATGTGAGAAAGCGAAATATTGAGTAACCTAAACGGCCTTCTTAGGAAGTAGGTAACAGAAACTAGGATTGGGCGTGGTGGCCTAATAAGCCACTCTTTTTAAACAAAACAATTATTATGAAAACACGAAGAAAAGAAAAAAACAAGAAACCGCCCCAAATGTTGACGACCCCCACAAACGTTATAAGGACCATGATTTAAGGATATGCACCTGGAATGTCCGAACTCTGTACAGAGATAGTGCCTGTATCCAACTGTCGGATGTCCTCGACAAAGACAAGGCTGACATCACCGCCATACAGGAAATGAGGTGGACAGGGATGCACACGACGAGAGAACTGTAACATATTTTTATCCTGTAAGTGACCGAGTAGCCACTATTCGCATTTGGGTCGAAATATTTTAACATTACGCTGATTTGTGTATACGCCCCGACGGAGGGCAAAGATGATACCATTAAAGATGCATTCTATGAGCGCCTGGAGGATATATATTACCGCTTCCCTACACATGACATTAAAATTGTTCTGGGTTATTTTAATGCTTAAATAGGACGGAAAGATGCTCTTGGTTCAGCAGTCCAAAAATTCATTCTACACAACAACACCCCCGATAACGGATTCAGACTGGTTAGTTTCGCGTCGGCAAGAAACATGGTTGTCCACAAGGCAACCTGGATATTTCCCTATCAAAATACAAGAAATAAGATTGATCAGATGATAAAAACATTCGTAACCAAACGCAAAGGAAGCTAGACATCACAAAGCTGAATACCACCGATATAGCCAATGCCCACTCCAACCAACTCTCTTAATTACTGCAAACAAAAACACCCCTAGTTCTGATGTTCCCGTCACATAGTGGCAGCATATTGCGAATTCTATGACCACTGCCGCAACGACCGTACTGGGTAATGAAAAACCATGCTCAGACAAGCCCTGGTACGATGATGAATGTCGCGAAATGTCTGAGGAAATGGATGCTGGATACAAAGCAAAACTGCAGTCAATGGCGAAGAGGAGGGAGATGAAATGCCTGTTCAGGCGGAAAAAGCTTCTATGGATATCGAAAACAACAGGAATAAAGGTGAAGCCCGAATGTTTTTCCAAAAGATAAAAAGCAAAGGTTTTGGAACAGGGATGCCCACCTGAAAGGACAGAAACGGAAATCTGATCACGGACACTCAGAATGTGCTGCAAATATGGAGGGGACACTTTCTATCTCCACTTTCTCCGAAGCAAGACTTTATACAAAACGAAAGTATGTCTTGCGATCTCTTTATCATAGTAATGGAGATGATCATGCGGTAGGCTGCAGTAAAAAGGAGTGGTACCATCTTCAACCAAAGTCACATGCATACAAATTCATTCGAGCATTGAAAAGCAGTCGGCGGAAGTGGGTCTGGTGATAAATGAGAACAAAACCAAGTTATTTGATTCAACGAACAAAAGGGTCCACTCGACCGAGACGCTGCGTGAACGTTTACAACTATAGCTTTGTAGTGGTAGATGATTTTGTCTACCTTGGCTCCGTCATAAACGATAATAATAATGTCAGCATAGAAATCAAAAGGCGAGTATTGATCGCTGCTACTATGCGCTAAGCAAGCGATTTAATGACAATGCGCTCTCTCGAAGAACAAAGATCTCTACCAGACTCTGCTCCTACCTATCTTGCGCTACAGCGCAGAATCCTGGGTAATGATACAAGCGGATCAATCTATTCTGGGAGTCTTCGAGAAAAAAATAATTCGCAAAATATTTGGACCCAACATCGTTAACGACGAGTATCGTCGTCGAATGAACCACGAGCTGTACAACGATATTGACGTAGTCAAGCGCGTTGAAATAGACCGAGTAAAAAAAAGTATTCCATCTCTAAAGGTTTTCGTCAATAAACTCGATGGGCTGCGCAGAAGGTGGCGACCAAAACTTCGTTGGATGGACCAGGTCAAAGAGCTGTCACTTGGTGTGACTTACTATCTGCAGAGAGCAAAATACCGAAGCTCTTGGATTTCTTTTCTACGTGCGGCTACTGATAGATAAATTTCTGTTGCAGCTGTCGATTAAGAAGAAGAATCTATCTGTCTGTCCTAAGCACAAAGTGAGTTCTGAGGTAAACCCGATCGGTCGAAATGTACTCCCACCTCCCATACAAAATCCTTCTTTTGGGGGGTTTCTGTTTGTCTTTCGTCACGATTACAGCAGTAGTTAAATATCGATATCGAGCTGAAATTTTGGAGGGCAAACTTGTATCCTTAAAGCAGACGTTAAGTTATAAGATGAGCAAGAGCGACCAAAAATTACTTCCACCACCCAAACAAACTCCCAGTTATTGGGGTTTGTCACTACAATTACTGCTGTAGTTTAAGAGGTATCGATCTGAAATTAGGAATGCAAGCTTACATTCTCTTAGCGGAGGTTAAATTTTAAGATGAACAACATGGCACAAAAACTATAGCATACCTCCCATACAAACTTCCCATTTTGGGGGTTTCCGTCTTCCTGTCACCGCGATTACAGCAGTAGTTTAAGAAATTATGGGCTGAAATGTAATAGGCAAGCTAATACCATCTAAGTGGATGTTAAGTTTTAATATGAGAAATAACAACCCCCACCTACCATACAAACAACCTCTTTTGGAGCTGTCCCTCTGCCTATCCCAGCCAGAACAGACGTAGTTTAAGACAAATCGAGTTTAAATTTAGTATGCAAGCTTCTATTCCTCAAACCGAAGTAAAGTTCGAAGACGTTCAAGATCGGACAAAAACTATTCCTACCTCCCATACAAACTCTCTCATTTTAAGGGTGTCCGTCTGTCTGTCCCCCTGGTTACAGCAGTAGTTTCAGAGCTTCCGACTTGAAATTTGGTATGCAAGCTTCTGCCCAGTATTTGACATTTCAGTAAAAAAATATTGGCAAAAAATGGTTGTGCGAGGCTAAAGTAACGTCCACCTCTCACTAACTTTCCTTTTTGCGGTTTAAAGTTTAATAAAATATAATTGTATTACAAATAACCAGTTTTATCACCTTTTTTACAAATGATGAAGGGTATCTGAGCTGCGAAGATAATTACTTTATTCGGTTTAATTAAAATCGGTTAATTTAAACATTTTGAGGGAAGATTTTGATCTACATCCATATAAGATCCAACTGGTGCAAGAATTAATGCAAGCGGACCATCAATTGCGTCGTGTGTTCGGTGAATGGACTGTAAATCAACTGAACGTTTGTATCTTTGTTGTTGTTGTTGTAACACATGGAGGAAGTAGCTGGATTGATAATTCTTTTATACCGATTTTCAATTTATCGGCACTCGATCGGTCATGTAATCAGATTATGTTATGATCATTGTTGGCAACTATATTTCGTTCGTTTGTAGATAAAAAGGTTTGTGTCGAGGGATTGTAAGGTGTTGTTGTGAGTTTTAATCGCCAAATTCCTCCAAAGATGGCGCCAGCTTGTTTTTTTTTTGATTCATTTTGCGTTGTTGATAAGTAATTTTCTTTTTCCTTGGTCCTTGTGTAATCTGGATTATTGTAGTGGAGGCATCTAGGATGAGTTTTGTTGGCTGAAGAACTCGAAAGTACTTGAAAAGAAAGTTGATTTGGCCAGTGCCCCGGTCGGCAATCGAACCCGGCACCTTTGGATTGATAATCTACGTCACTTCCACTGAGCTATCGAAGGCCACCAGATATTTATCGTAAATTCACTTTCAGCAATTTCTGTCTTAACTGGGTTTTTGGGGAGAGACACAATCCTCATTAGACTCCACCACATTCCAAAGGCGTCGTCGGCTCATTTGTCTTTTAAGCCGAAATCGGCACCAACATTGCCGTGGATGGCGAACGCCACAGACAGACCTGTTTGTTTTTATTCTTCCAATTGGAGGAGAAAGGTGTCTAATAGCCTTATAGAATTTTTTTTTAAAAAAAGTGCTGTTTTGTATCCTTAATTTTTCTCTCTTCAAAATTTGTCTACGAATTGGAAAGCAGCGTTCGCTAAAACCCCTTTGCACTAAGTTTTATGCATTTTGGAAGTCTCCTTCATATTAAAGCCAAATTTTTCGCAGATCCAATCAATGTGCATTGGTGTAATAAAGGTACAATGCCTATTACTTTAGCACCAACGGAATTTAATCATTATATTGACCAGTTTTTATTTGAAATTTCTATATATGTATTACAATTTATAGCAACGTGCCATTCTAAGCCGTTTATTTATGCGCATTTTGTACACACACACACACACACACATCGGCTTCATATCCAAATGAAGAAAATTCATCACAAAACAATTTGCTGTCTAACTTGAAATCTGTTTAGATTTCAAATCAACAATTCTCGTTCGTCAAGTGTAAAAATTGATTGGAAATCATTCATTCACTTCGTCAGTGAAATTCAAATATTATTTAACGAGTTTCCTAAACTTTTTGGCAAAACACATATATACACACCCATGCACGCGCATACACATACATGAGCATATATGTATGCGTTTGTTTTTAACTTTACTATTCATTTGTTTCGCGCTATGTGTTTTTTTGTTGTTGTTGTTGGAATTTCATTCATCGTTTTGATTTGTGGAATCGAGTGTAGTAATATGTGATTGTTGTGAAACTGATTGAAGCCAACGAGTTAATATTTAGGGAGAAAAATCGACTATAGATATACACAATAGTGTACACCCTCCTGCACTGTTATCCTGCACATTGAATATAGGAAATTCATGTGATACATAGAATTTATCAACTCAATCAATTTTGTTAGAGATTTTGTAAATGAAAACAACAACAACAACAGAAATAAATGTGTACAGTAATACAAGTACTCTAACATAGCGTTAGTAATTTAATATTTTCAGTAAAATATTTGGCCAATATGTAGCTACAAAAATGTGTTGTATACAACAGTTATTCACATCCGGTATGTAAAACAACACAATCAATCTGTGGCAGCTTAAATTGTTGTAGCTATATTTAAAAGAACTGAATGTTGTTTTATTTAAATCCATATTCGAAGCAAACATACAAATTGTGAAATTTATGTAACCTTCTTTCATGAAGTAAATAACATTCACTGATTCTATTTCTAGTGTGAAGAGAACAATATTATATTAGTAGTAAGTGTTTTCCCTATTATTGTTATAATTGAGATGCATGTAGTTTTAGGGCAGCATTGAGAATATTTAAATTCACACAAAGAAAAAAAATTATAGAAAAAAACTCGTATGGTGATTATATTCGGCTATGCCGAAGCTCAGATACCCTTCACTATTTGTAAAAATGGTGATGAAACTGGTTATTTGCACTACAACTATATTTTATCCATATTTTTTTTCAATAATTTCTTATGGAAATTTCATATACTGGGCTTGTATAGGACCTAGGGATATTGTTATGCATTTTTGAACCCCCAAAAAAGAAAGATTTGTATGGGAGGTTGGAGTAGTTTTCTTAGAACTTGATCTCCGACTTAGTCTGTTATGGCAGGGACAGACGGGACACCCAAAAAAGGGGGGAGTTTGTATGGGAGGTAGGAACTTTATTTGCGCTTGAGAGATAGAAGCTTGCATACTAAATTTTATATCAATCAATGGCTCTTTAACTACAGCTCTGATATTGAGGACAGAGACGGACACCACCAAAAAATTGGCCTTCGATAGCTCAATGGAAGCGACGTAGATTATCTATCCGATGGTGCCGGGTTCGATTCCCGGTCGGGGCACTGGCCAAAAATTACTTTTCAAATACTTTCGAGTTCTCCCGCCAACAAAACTCATCCTAGATGCTTCCACTACAAAAATCCATATTGTACAAGGTCCAAGGAAAAGGAAATAATTTATCAACATCGCCAAAAATAAACAAAACCAGCTGACGCCATCATTGGTGGAATTTGACGGCTAAAACTCACAACAAGAACAACAACACCTAACAATCCTTGACACAAAACTTGATATCTACAGAGGAACGACACAGGTAATCGGATTATATGCCCGATCGAGTGCAGATCGGTATGAAAAATCGGTATAAAGAATTATCACCTCAGCTACTTCCTCCAGCTGTTACAACAACAACAACCAAAAAATGGGTGTTATTGTAGAAGGTGGGGAGTAGTTTTTTTTTGTCGGATCTTGCTCATATTAGAATTATTCGTCAGTTTAGAGGATGGAAGTTTGTATACCATATTTAAGCTCGTTAGCTCTCAAACTGAATTGAAACGGCTGTAATCGGGGATGGAGACATACGGGCACTCCCAAAATGGGGATGTTTGTATGGGAGGTCTAAGTAGCTTTTGTCCAATCTTGCTCATTTTTGTAACATAACCTCCCCTTAGTGGATAGAAACTTTTATATCAAATTTCAGCTCGAAATTTCCTAAGCTACTACTGTAGTCGTAGGGGCGGATAGACGGACACCCTGTGAGAGGGGAAGATTTGTATGATAATGGGAAGTAGTTTTTGTCTGATTTGTCTCATCTTAGGAAATAACCTCCGTTTAGAAAATATAAGTTAACTGCAGCTGTAGTTGCCGGGACAGATCCCTAAAAAAACAGTAAATTTATATGTGAGGTGGGAGTAGTTTTTGTAGGTTCTTGCTCATATTCGAATTCAACCTCAGTTTAGAGGACGGAAGCCTGTATACCATATTTCATATCGTTAGCTTTTAAACTATGGCTGTAATTGGGTGCAGAGACAGACGGACACCCCTAAAATGGAGAAGTTTGTAGGACCAGTTTTATCACCATTTTTACAAATGGTGAAAGGTATCTACTACGGCATAGCCGAAGATAGTTGCAGTTTTTGTCGAATCTTGCTCATCGTGGAACTAATCCTCTCCTAAGCGAAATAAGCTTGTATAGCAAATTTTCTAAACTACGATTGTAATCGCAGGGGCAGGGGGAGTTTGTATCAGAGGTGGAAGCTGTTTTTGTCTGAGGAAATAACCTCCGATTAGAGGATAGAAGTTTCCATTTCAGCTCTATAAATCAGCTGTAGTTGCCAAGACAGACCCCAAAAAACAGGTAATTTATATGGGACTACTGTTGCAATTGCGGGGACAGACAGACGGACACCCCCAAAAAGGGAGTAGTTTTTGACTGATTGGGCTCATTTGAGAGCTTAACCTCCGCTTAGAGTATGGAAGCTTGTATTCCTAAATTCAGCTCGATGCCTAATAAATTGCGGCTATAATTGCAGGGACACGCAGACAGACGGTCACCTTTAAATTGACTCAGAATTCGATGCTAATCATTTACAGATGCATATATTAGGGCGGCAGCGAAATGTATCGATGATTTTTTTGCGGAAATTAAAAAATGTGCCACTTGATATAAAAAATACATGACAGAAGTTTGAGTAAGATCGGACAACTATTTCTCGTGCCTCAACGAGGTCAAAAGTTAGGTTCTTAGTAAATCCTATATTTACTCACTTACCCTACGGGTAGGAGGGCATATATCATTTTATATGCATTTGATATATCATTTGATACATAGAAGGAGTAATTTTAGACCCTATGCTTGTTAAAACCAAATTCGATTCATGACTTTTTAGGTCGTTTGCGCCATGTCCGTCTGTCTGTCCGGCTGGTACGCACGTCAGCTTTTGAAAGACGCAACCAAATGTTTTGAAATTTGCACGAGTTAATATTTCCCCATATCTACGTACGGTATTGCAAATGGACTACATGGCTATGCCCCTTCTGGTACCTCCCACACAAATACATCATTCGGTCCACCAAGTAATAATTTCAATACACCAAACGAGATCGTACCCAAATTCTGTATCTAGTAAAGCTATTACAGGATACAGTTTTCGAAAAAAATTGGAAGTCTATGTCCCATACCCATCTGGTATAGCTCACTTTAGAAATCGAGTAACAATATTAATACACCCAAGGCGAGCGTGGCCATTTTTTTGTATTTTGTTAAGTTTTACAGGATAACGTTTTGGAGAATAAATTAGAAGTGTTGACAACCGTACCATTGTGGCCAATTTAAAAACCAAGTAGTAACATCAATACACTTTACACGATCGTGCCCAAATTTTGTTTAGACTGTAACACGGTAAAGGTTTAAAGAAATAATTGGAAGTCTAGGCACGGACCTTCTTGTACCTCTCATACGAATTTACTATCCCACCCACTTTAGAAATGGAGTAGTAATAGCAATTCACCCAACGCGATAGTACCTAAATTCTGTATTTAATAATTCTATAACAGGATAAAGTTTTGGAGACAAAATTGGAGGTCCAGCCACGCTCCTTTTGGTACCTTCCATACAAACGTATCACCCCCCCCCCCCCCCCACTTTAGAAATCGAGAAATAATAATATACTAGAAAATTCTACGTTTTACTGAGGGTGACGGTATATGTAAGTCGGGGTAAAATGGGGCGTGTCACAGCCTAATTTCAAACTGGCTGTAATTCATACATTACCAACAACACTTACCCAATATCATCTTTATACCTCTTTTAGTTCATGAGATGCAGC
>OZ035881.1:128325905-128513065 GCA_964034835.1 Muscina levida
GACTTGGGTTCAAGTACTGTCACAGCTATCTCCATTTCTTCAATCGACGGCCTCTCTTTATCCTTAAACTTACAAGTTATGTTGGCAAAAATCAGTATACTCACAAAACCAAAAAATGTCGAAAATTACCTCACAAACACAAGTGAGAAAGTTTCAGTCGGGTAAACCGACTTACATATACCCTCACCCTCAGTTGAAACATAAAATATGCTGAACAAAATACAGAATTCGCGTACGATCGTTTCGGGTGGATTTATTGTACTTATCGCTTTCTCTATTGGGCGGAATGGTACAATTGTATGGGAGGTACCAGAAGGGGCGTGGCTATGTGGCCCATTTCCAATATCGAAAGTGGTTTTAGGGAAATATTAACCTGTGCAAAGTTTCAAAACAATTGGTTAAATATATATATATATAAATGTTCAGCGTAGAATTGAGGGTCGGTTAAAGGTGTCCGTGTGTAAAGAGAAAAGAGCTATCGAGCTGAAAATTGAAATATGGTCTTATATTCTCAAAGTGAAGATTATGTTCTAAGATAAGTTGCGCCGGATCCGATCGAATCCCCTCGATTACATCTACAGTTAAGGAGCTATCGAGCTGAAATTCGGTACGCAAGCTTCTATCCTCTATGCGTAGGTTAAGTTCTAAAATGAGCTAGTTCCCCTTTTTTGGGGATGTCCGTCTGTCAATCCCCCTATTGTAGCTTTAGTATAAGAGATATCGAGCTTTGAAATGCAATTTCTTTCCTCAAAGTGTAGGGTAAGTTCGAAGATTACCAAGATCGGAAAAAACTATCTCCACCTCCCGTATAACACCTTTTTTTGGCGGTGTCCTTCAGTCAATCTCCGCGATTTAAGCCGTAGTTAAAGAGCTCTCAAGCTGAAATTTTGTATCCAAGCATCAATCGTCTAAGCGGAAGTAAGGTTTAAAGATTAGAAATATGAGACAAAAACTATTCACACCTCCCATAGAAACTCCCCAATTTTGGGAGAGTCCGCCTGCTTGTATCCGCTATTACAGCCATAGTTTAAGGAATGTCTACCTGA
Organism: Muscina levida; assembly: GCA_964034835.1. Classification (NCBI taxonomy): domain Eukaryota; kingdom Metazoa; phylum Arthropoda; class Insecta; order Diptera; family Muscidae; genus Muscina; species Muscina levida. The sequence continues at coordinate 128,326,952 of OZ035881.1, forward strand.
AATTTGATATGAAAACTTATATCCTCTAAGCGGAACCCATATAAACAACCTCTTTTTGGGTATGTGTCGGCAGCGACAGCGTGGGACCGGCCGTGGCATAGTGGTTAGAACACGCGACTACCATGTGGGAGATCGCAGGTTCAAACCTGGCTCCAGTCATCTTAAAAAATTGTTCTTTCATTGTCGGCTCCCCTCGAATGTTGTTTACAGCAACTTCGCAGTATTAAGTGTCGAGTCAATCGGCGTGTCTAGTAAGAGCTTTTCAAACAGTGACGTTCGCATTCGTCGATAAACAAGTAGGTCGATAACGCATGATCTTTTCTGTGATCACCAGGGCAACCGGAAATATGCATATGCATGTTTTTTTTTGGAAGGCATATTAACGAATGGGTAAGATATTTATATGCTTTATACAAGTGTTTAGACACATAATTGTTAGAGCATATTTTTGTATAATTTACCCATAGTCATATTTTAGCATACTTTGGTTTATAGAGCATATTTTTAAAAAACTATGTTTTTACTATGTTTGTTCACCATGATCAAAGATGCACACCTTTTCGAACACCATATCAACTCTTTACTATATACGTATACTTTATTTTTATTGACGATTCTCGATCGACTCACTCGATCGACTCGATATTAAATTATTATGGCATGTAACTTGACACAACGAATGATGCAGAACTTCTTCTTTTTGGGGCTACTTTCACGTGCAGTTCTCAGAATTGACTCCCAAACCAACGTACTGAAAAATGTACTGTATAATCTTTCCAGATGGATGAAAAGTGGAAACTATATTCAAAATTTCTTTAAAACCACAGTCAAAGAATAGAAGTTTCGTAATATTAGTTGTGTTTAAATGACAGTATTTAATGTTCGTAAATACACATTTGAATAGAAATTCTATAATTTTTTCTGTTTTTTTTTCAGTAAAAACATCAACAACGTTTTGTTTCTCACTCAAGCTTATACTTGATATTCTTTCGCATATTTATATATTTCGCTCAGTATCTATCTATGAAGTTAAAGTCAATTAAATTAAACTAGAATCACAATCCAATTTATTAAGCCTATCATTAAATACATATTGTTGCTGCCAATTCATTTCATCTTGACGTTTACATTCACCACAACTCCAACCGATGTACAATGACCGACCGCTTAATTTCAAATACCTAAATGGAACATAATCCACCCCGTTCGCTTAGCAGACAATTTGATTGATATTTAATCAGCATAATATCCTTAATGACGCCAATAATCCTTGCAATTAGAATGAAATTTGTTGCGCGTATATTTATCTTGTAGGTTCGTTTGAAATACATCGCATCGTATTTAAACGGGCTAACATAAAATCGGAGGGCTTGCTGCCTTTAAGCAAAAAACAAACTGGAAATTTTAATTAATGGCGTTTTTATCAACGCGCCCAACACACACACACACACACACACACAAAGAGAGCGAAAAATAATCATGTGCAAGGCGATTCCTCAAGCAAATGAAATTTGGCTTAGTTATCAAAGGAAGTGGAACTTAATTGGAAATTGACAGTAATCAAAACGGAAGTTACACAAAAGCATCTACTGAACTGAATGAAAAGCTGGCGCACACACACAATCCGATTAAAAAGCCGACAACTAAAGTGAAAACTTTGCCTTAGTTTCTAATAGTCTTTGGTGGGTTTGTTATGAATCGCAGACGGAGGAGTTTATATTAGGACTGGTTGCAAGAACTTCTGCCAACAATAGCAGTTTTAGAGAGTATGTTTTTGTAGCAGTGTATATATGTATAGTTTATTGTAGTGTTTGTGGCTTCTATTCCACGTATTTCGGTGTTAATGACTATGTACGAAGAATTTCATTACGGTGGCCCCACCATTGCCGTCAATAACAATGCCGAGCATAAGCATTTTTATTGTCTGAACTTTTGGCTCAGCGCCTTTTTGGCCGTACTCAAATAGAAATAGTTGTTGTGGTTTTCAAGTTGTCTCTCGCCTCGTGCTGACACCTCTCCTCTCTCTCTCTCTCTCTCTGTCTCTCTCTCTCGTAGTCCACAAACTCATTTAAACAAAAGGGCTTTTAATAGTTAAGCTGTCATTTGTTATTTGCAATTTTTATTACGTATTCCGCTTTTTTCCCTCCCATTTCTTTTGTCGTGATTTTCGGAAGCTCTTTACATAATTTTGAATACAATTATTGTAGTTGTTATAAATTACATACTGCTATTGTTGTTGTAATTGTATAATTACAGGAGTACTTCCAATTGGGCTTAAACAGCGATTTCGCTTATTGTGGCTGTTGTTGGTGTTGTTGTCGCTGGTAACCCTGTTGGCTGTATTCATTAATAGTCGGTTTAAGTGTTTTCAAATGACTTAATTCGAACGATACATTGTTTGCTTTGCTCTTACAACTTTTGTTGAACAGTCGCCCAATCAGTCCAATAGCTCCGTAATTGTGCGAGCATTGCCAACTTTTTTATGGTAATTTAAATTTTTGTATAGTAGAATGCATGGGCATAGGAAGTTATTGTTGCCATTTGTGTTAATCAATAGGAATTGAATTCGTGCAAAAGAAAACTTTACAATTTCGATTAAAGATTGGGTAAATATTATCAATCGTTGCTGCAGTAGAAAAATTAAAAAAATTCATTCCTCATTGGTAATATAAATAAGTTGAGATACCTTAAGATGAGTTCGAAATTTCAATATAGCAGGCCAACAATACAACATTTGGAAAGTTTCATGACAATCGGTCTATAACTATGACCGCTAGAGCGATTTTTAATAAGCGGGGAGTGGCACCGCCTACTTTTCCAAAAGATGTTTAGCATATGTCACTCAGTGATAATGTAGCATTCTAATAGTGAAAGAATTTTTAAATTCGGATAAGTAGTTTAATTAATCTCCATTTTTTGTGATTTCGCCCCTCTGTGCGTCGCCTACCACTTGGTCCTTCCAACGGAGTTTGGGTCTCCCTGCTCTGCGCCGTCCTTCAGGTTCGCCTTCAAACACTATTCTCGCTGGAGCATTTACATCCATCCTGGCAACATGACCTAGCCATCGTAGTCGTTGCATTCTGACTATTTAAGCTACGTCGATGTCGTGCTAAAGCTCATACAGCTCATGGTTCATCCGATGATGAAACTCGCCGTAGACACAAATAGGTCCCTATATTTTTCGGAATACTTTTCTGTCGAATACTCCCAGGTTTTGTATGTCCGTTAGCGTAAGCACCCACGATTCGACAGCATACAACAGAACGGGTAAAATTAGCACCTGGTATAGCTGTTTCTTAGTACCCCGAAATAAGGTGGTCTTACTAAAGTGCTGGCAAAGTCCGTAAGAACATCTATTGGCGAGCACTATTCTCCGGTTGGTTTCATGGCTGACACTATTTTTGTTTTTGACGGAAGATCCGAGGTAGATAAATTCATCTACTACAGTACTCCGAAAAATTTGTGGACCTATCTGTGTCGACGGCGAGTTTCTCCATCGGATGAACCATGAGCTGTATGAGCTTTAGCACGACATCGACGTAGCTTAAATAGTCAGAATGCAACGACTACGATGGCTAGGTCATGTTGCCAGGATGGATGTAAATGCTCCAGCGAGAATGGTGTTTGAAGGCGAACCTGAAGGACGGCGCAGAGCAGGGAGACCCAAACTCCGTTGGAAGGACCAAGTGGTAGGCGACGTGCCACCATCTGCTAGGACTAACTGGAGAACACACGCACAAGACCGAAGCGTGTGGAATTTTTTGGTACTTCAGGCCTCAAACTTATGAACCACGTTAGTAAGATGTAATGGGCCACTTAAGTAAGTAAGTAAGCCATTGACACTTAGTGGCATAGTACATTTTTGCAAAACAGTTTTCTCAGGTATTTTAATTGGCAAATACATTTATTGTTAAACAACATTTAAAGAAAGTGATAAGAAACTGACTTATACCACTTAATAAGTGGTCCAAATAGTAACAATTTCGTGGTCCAGGCTTATTTCGGTTTGCTACTTAGATACATTAACCGCTAATAAAACAATAATTCCAATCATCTTTCACTACCAAATGGATAAATTTTATTTAACAATACAACTCCTCTTAAGTGTATCAACTGTCACAAACTATAGTATTACGCCAGCTTCCAAAGAGGCTACCTCAATTTTCACAAGTGGCGGAAAATCAAATGAAAATATGAAAAACACAACAGCTCCGCAGCGCACACAAACGCAAACCTTAATGGGCATTTGCATAAAAGATTGCATGGAATTAATGTATTTTCATTGCGGCGATCATCGATTGATAACCATGTACAATTACAAGAGGAACTGTCATTCCCGGCATTCGAATGAGCGAATGTAATAAATGTAATCCGAAAATTACTTGTTGTTGTCCTTTTGTTGGACTCATTTGGCAGAGATAATCGCCTGATGTGGAAGGACACAGCCAGTCACACAGTCACATTCATACAACCATGGTTCTCTCAGTCTCTCTTCAGCGCTAGCACACACACGCTGGAACACGTCTATGAGAAATGAATAAAAGTGCAATTTGCAAACAATGGGAAACGCTTTCGAAGCATTACACAATGGAGGCCATTATGTCCAGGATTTTGTTTGTTTGTGTGTCTGTGTCTGGGATGTGGCGTGTGTCACTGTGTTTGTCGCTCTGTGTGCGTGTGTTACCGGGTATGCCTGTGTTTTGTACTTACACTCTGGGCCGCCTGTTAATGTATGTAGGCCGGACGATGGTATCACTTGATAGCTGTCCCCTTCAACACCGATGGCACTTGTCATATGATAACCGTATCCGTTCTGGGTGCCATACAACGACGAATTCGCCGATGACTTTGGTGCGGCACTGGAGCACTGCTGCTGTTGTTGCTGATGCGGATGCTGATGATGTTGTTGTTGTTGCTGCTGCTGATGATGTAGCTGCTCGTCGGAGTCGTGGACGGCGGTGAGTGTCAACTCCATGCCATGAGCGTCAAGTGTTTTACTATCTAAACTGCCCGTGGGATAGTACGGCGGTGGTGGCGGCTGCTGCTGTTGTTGGCCACTCGTTTGGGCCACAATCGATGGCCGGCCCGAATCTAGGTCATATTCCTTGGCAGCCGTGGTTGCGGATTTCTTTGTTGCTGTTGCCGAACGCCTGCAGCGACACAACATTATCGTGAATGCAGCAAAGACCAGAAATGCCATGGACGCTACTACTATGGCCACAATAGCAGATGTTGTAAGAGTTGACGTCTCGGGTAGATATGATTTTCCAACTGCAAAAAAACAGAGCACATGAAAGCAATAAACGAGAGAAATAATTTGAAGACATGCTTGTTACAAACGTTTGTATGTATATTGAAATGAGCAGTGAGGTTGGACAGTGCTCTCAGATTTGTACATCGTTGTCCGTCATTTACTGTCTTTGTTTGGGGATCACGGCATGGAAATACATGTTTAGGTTTTTAAATTAACCAATTTCTATGTGTTGGCAATACAAGTGTGATCATTGTTATGGAGCAAAGTTCGTTAAACTTCGAATGTTAAAAGCTCTTTGCATTCAATATTTGACATACGATACTGCTGTGATTAGGTACAGTGACAGACAGTTTTGAAGTATGCTAAAATTTATAACACTTGAAAGAATATAAGTCACAATGCACTTTTGTTGTACCAAAAAAATTCTTTCATTGTATAGACGACTATATTCTTAACACTAAAAAGTACATTCATCGTCCCAATAAGTACTATTACACAGTACAACACATGATTTCGGGACCCAATTCAAAGAACCGCCCGTGAAAGTAGCCCCAAAAAGAAGAAGTTCTGCATCATTCGTTTTGTCAAGTTACATGCCATAATAATTTAATATCGGATTGAAGTTAGTAAGTATCGTATAGAGGATTTTTTTACGTTTTAGGCTCTTTTGTTATATTGTTATATAGTAGCGTATGATTATCATCTATATATATAAAATGGAATATGTGTTTGTTTATTTATTTGTTTGTTTGTTTGTACCTTATAGGAGACCAAACCTCTGGACCGATCTTCCTGAAATTTTCACAGCATTTAACTGGGACTCTGGCATGATTTATAGGGTACTTTTTTTCGACCACGCCCACTTTTACTCCCATTTGTTTAAAATATGCGATAGCGAAGCATTGCCGGGCCCACTAGTAAGTAATATTCTACGCCACGGAGTACAATAGTTTTATTCTAACTGCTTCAAAATAAACTTAGTTCAAAATCATTTGATGAATGGTAAAGTGAAACTGTTACTTATATAGGGAAACTTTATATAAACAGATCAAAGGAATTGTAATTCTTAATTTTTTTAAATTTGTTTCAGCTAAATCGGTCTAGTGGTTCTCGAGTTATGTCGAACAAAATAGGCAAAAACGTGACAAATTCCCCTATACGATACTTACTTACTTCAAACCGATATTAAATTATTATGGCACGTAACTTGACAAAACGAATGATGCAGAACTTCTTCTTTTTGGGGCAACTTTCACGTGCAGTTCTCAGAATTGAGTCCCACATCAATTAGCTGAAAAATATTGTACTGTCTTGTTATCCTATTAATACTTTTATTTGTTCCAAAACGTATTTTCATTGTACCAGAAAGTACTTTTTATACAAAAGCAATTTCATTTATTAAAATAGTACTTTATTGTATGAAATCACTTTTGTTGTACCAAAAGGTAGTTTTTATTGAAGTTTATTGTGACTAAATGTTCTTATATTTTCTCAAGAAGTCGACCCATTGTCCCGTGAGTACTATTATTTGTAGTATATAGTATTTTTTATTTTGCTTGAAAGTACTTTTATTGCATTGAAAAGTACTAATATTGTACTAAAAAATACTTTTATATACCCAAAAATACTTTTATTGTTCCGAAAAGTAATATTGTTGTACCAAAATAGTACTTTTATAGTTCCTTGAGAACTTTAAATGTACCACAAAGGTACTTTTACTATACATAAGAGTACATTCGTTGTACCAAAAAGTACTCTTATTGTCTCTTTAGAACTTTTATTGTACCACAAAAATACTTTTACTATACAGAAGTGTACATTTGTTGTAGCAAAAAGTACTTTTATTGTCCCTTGAGTTTGTTTATTTTTACCAAAAAAGTATTTTCATAGTACCAGAAATTATTTTTTGTACAAAAGCAATTTTATTTAATAAAAAAGTACTTTGATTGAAACGAAAAGTACTGCTATTGATTAAAAAGTACATGTATTGTACAAAATAGTATTTAAATTGTACTGGAAAGTACTTTTATTGTATCAAGACGTACTTTTATTGTACCCAAAAATATTTTTATTGTCTCTTAAGAACTTTTATTGTACCACAAAAGTACTTCGATTTATCAAAAAGTACTTTTATTTTTCCTTGATAACTTTTTTTTTTGTACCAAAAATTATTTTTAGTTTACCTGAAATTACGTATGTTGTATCACAAAGAATTTTTATTGTACCAAAAAGTACTTTTATTCTACCAGACAGTACTTTTTTGTTTCAGAAAGGACTTTTATTTTACAAAAAGTTATTTTGATGTCCCGTGAGTACTTTTAGTTGTAACACATTAAGAAAGCACTAAAAAATACTTTTATTGTATCAAAAAGTACCTTGAAAAATTGAACTAGAAAGTACTTTTATTGTACCAAAAAGTACTTTTATTGTACCTAAAAATACTTTTATTGCCCCTTCAGAACTCTTACCACAAAAGTACTTTGTTTTATCAAGAGATACTTTTATTGTCCCTTTAGTACTTTTATTTGTACCAACAAATTTTTTTAGAGTGCCAGTATACACTTACGTTGTATAAGAAAGAATTTATATTCTTCCAAAAAGTACTTTTTTACACTAGAAAGTACTTTTGTTGTATCACAAAAGTACTTCGTTGTATCAAAAAGTACCTTTCTAGAACCTTGAGTACTTTTATTTGTACCAAAAACTATTTTTAGTGTACCAAAAAATACTTATGTTGTATCAGAAAGAATTTTTATTCTACCAAAAAGTACTTTTATTGTACCAGAAAGTACATTTGTTGCCTCAGAAAGAACTTTCATTGATCCTTTTATTGTTGCTTTAGTACTTTTATTTGTACCAAGAAGTATTTTTTGTGTACCAAAAAGTACTTTTATTATACCAGAAAGTACTCTTGTTGTACAAAAAAGTAATTTCTGGAAAGTATTCTTAATGTACCAAAAAGTACTTCTATTGTACCCAAAAATATTTTTATTGTCTCTTAAGAACATTGTAGCACAAAAGTACTTCGATGTATCAAAAAGTACATTTATTTTTCCTGATAACTTATGTTGTATCAGAAAGAATTTTTATTGTACCGAAAAGTACATGTATTGTGCCGAATAGTATTTTAACTGTACTGGAAAATACTTTTATTGTACCCAAAAATATTTTTATTGTCTCTTAAGAACATTGTACCACAAAAGTACTTCGATGTAATAAAAAGTACTTTAATTTTTCCTAGATAACTTTTTTTGTACCAAAAAGTACTTTTATTGTACCAGAAAGGACTGTTATTGTACAAAAAGTAAATTTGATGTCCCGTGAGTACTTTTTTGTAACAAATCAAGAAAGCACTTAAGAATACTTTTATTGTATCAAAAAGTATTTTGAAAAATTGAACTAAAAAGTACTTTTATAGTACTGAAATGTACTTTTTTTTTGTACCTAAAAATAATTTTATTGCCTCTTTAGAACTTTTACAACAAAAGTACTTCGTTTTATCAACAGATACTTTTGTTGTCCCTTTAGTACTTTTATTTGTACCAAAAAATATTTTAGAGTGCCAGAAAATCATTACGTTGTATAAGAAAGAATTTTTATTCTTCCAAAATGTGCTTTTATTATACCAGAAAGTACTTTTGTTGAACCTTGAGTACTGTTATTTGTACCAAAAAGTATTTAAATTGTACCGGAAAGTGTTTTTGTTTGCTCGAAAACGTTTTTTTTGTACAAAATATTGTTTTTTTGTACCTGAAAGTACTTATATTGTATCCTGAAGTACTCTTAGTATGCTAAAAAATCACTTATTGCGCCAAAGAGCACTTTTAATTTCAATTTATTGTACAAAAAGTACATTTACTCAACAAGAATGTATTTTTAATGTACCAGAAAGAAGTTTCATTGCACAAAAAAGTACTTTTTTATAAGGACATAGAAATATTAAGTTAAACCACTGTCAACTACTGATAAGGATTTCTTTGCCAGTTTTGCCGACTGAAATGAGAAACAGAACCAAGAGTTTTTGCATGAAAGAGTCTAATTATAGCATTTTAACTTTAGTCCAACGTCACCACCAACTAAGCCAATCAAAACTCACATTTTCCCATTAATAATAAATTTCACTATTTGTTTGTCTTCCCACTTTTCACCACCACTGTCCGTTAGCGTTAACCCGTTTACCAAAACTCTCAACCAATTATAAAGCCCATCAATACCACCCAATATTTAGGCAAATGCAATTTTCCCCACCACAGTCATTTGAATACATAACACTGAATACTTACTCTCCGCATTGGCGTATTCTCCGCAATGGTCATGATTTGAACGTAAACACAATTTGACACGCACCGCTGGACTCGCTTGCTTGTTTTCGGCCAATGCAAGTGTCATGTCCTCGGCGTGGCCCACCATAGTCCGGTGGCCAGTTATACTGTAATGGTTTCTTTGTGTAATGTGATTAATTGTTGTTTCTTTGAAGGTGGCCTCATTACCCGATGGCAATAGGTTGACGGTGTCGACGATTTCCCACGTGGCCAAGGGCGATTCACGATTTACTAGTGATTCGACAATTGCAATCAGCGAAAGACAAGTGGCGGCCACATTAATGCCCACCACATGTGAGTTGGGATCGTAGGTGACGTGCAGGGGTGGTGGTATTTTGCTGACCTTGGTGGTGGCCAACATCTCATTTGAATAGCCGGAACTGCCTTTGGCATTGAGGGCATAAATCTTAAACATGTAGCTCTGATGTTGATCCAATGGAGCCACCTTACATGGGTTATCGCGGAAGCAATCGAACTCCTGCCACTCGGGTGAACCCATGCCGCCAGTGGAGGCAAAGCTGTGCGTGGCACTACAGTCACGGAGTAACTGTTCCCTGGGAGTGGGCACACGCCGATACGTTACCAGGAATTTAGTGCTCATCATGCCACCATTAAAGCCCGGTATCCAGCTAAGTATGACAAAATTATGCGACGTTTCCAGTACTTTTAATGAAGTGGGCCTCTCGGGGGGGCCCTTTGGTTGCAGCCGGATCTGAGTTCGTATCGTGTCCAAAGGGTTAACAGCGCGGCAGGAGTAGTCTCCGTAGTCAGAATGAGACAAATGGTTAATTCTCAATATCGACGTATATACATCGTTATTATCGACCCTGGTACTTATTTCGTAGTGGCCATCTGATGACATGGTCAGTGGTGATGGATTATTGCCAAATTGCCACTGAAATTCTGGTTTTGGATATGCTTGTACCTTGCACATCACTTCGGCCGATTCCCGTACATCGTAAGCCACTTTGTTGTACTGATGCAGCACGATAGGTTCATGTTCGATACGCAAATGCATGCTGGAGTTGGCTGAATTGACTTCATTTTCATACAGACACGTGTAAAGACCCCGATCGGATGGTACCAACTGGTTGCCATTGGGTCGCCCCTTACCACGAAATTTCAAAATACTCTGAACTGTGACCACACCATTAGACGACTCCGTTGGTGTAGTACGTATCTCGTACATTTTGCGGCCAGGCAGTATCTCGGTGCCATCTTTGATCCACCTAATAATGGGTACAGGCTTTGCCTTGGCACTACATGTGACGGCATAGTCCACATCGCCTACGCGACGAGTCATGTGCTGCTGAAGTTTGGCCAGAAATTGTGGAGGCTGATGGACTTCCAATGTGATGGTGGCCATTTTGCCCATGCCCAATTCATTGACGGCATGACAGTGGTATTTTCCCTCGCTACCCAGATGAGCTTTCGGTATGGAATATTGAGGTCCTTGGGCCAGAATTTTTTGTGTATTGCTGAACTCACCGTCCATGTCGCGGAACCAACGATACTGAGGCACAGGCCATCCCGGTGGATTGGCCGAACAGCTTAGTGTGACACCGTTGCCCACATGAACCACCGGTTTGTTTGGGCTGATATAAGCTTGACCGGGTCTATGGCGCACAAGCAGTGCAACTGTTGAGTTTCCAACGCCCTCTACTCTTTTTGTGCCATAAGGTTGCATTAAGTTCACCGCTCTGCAGATATAATTTCCAGCGTGCTCAGCTCTGACAGATACTAAGGATAACATTTCTCCGGTAAATCGAAAATCGGGCGCTCCCTCTTTAAGCCATTCAATGGTAACAGGTGGTGGATTTGAAGTGACATTGCAACGAACGATTACGGTCTCACCCTCCTCGGCTTCGTGGGTTTTAGTTTCGATCACAACAATCGGGGGATAGAGCACATCGAGTAAAAGATCTTTTTCGCCGGTTTTTCCCAGACCATTGTCGGCTGTGCACGTGTATTTGCCAGCATGATGCCGATTCACGCGATAGATTGTGTGCGTGGGTGTCGTGCTCACATACTGGCCATTGCGGGTCCATCGAACATTTGAAACCATGGGTTTGGCATCGACACGACAATCTAGTTTCGCCACATGATCACGTTCGACACGAAGTGGATTTTGGGGGCCAACTTCGACACGGGGATAATCTGGAATGGTAAGAGAAGGGGGGAAATTGTATTACTAAGTAAATAAAATATTGAACAGAAATACAAAGTAGAATAATATGAGCAACACCAATTTTCAGTAAGGCCATCTGATGAAATAAACTATGTTTACGAAGACTGCTGTGCATTACTTAAAGTAAGAACATGATGACAAGATCAACAATAATCTTCTTTTTATTTATGTAATACGAATAAAAATAATGAATTTGTCTCTCTTTCGAGCAGGATCAATTACAATGCCATTAAAAATGGGACATCAAAATGGGACATAAATTTTCATGCATCACGGAATATTAAGTACGGTAATTTGTTTCCGCCGCGGCCACGCCGCCAGATGAGCTACATCTGCCTGTGTAAGCACCCAAGATTCGGAGGCGTACAACAGGACCGGTAAAATTAGTACCTGGTACAGCTGGACTTTGGTAGTTCGCGATAGGGTGGTGTTTATAAGTGTTGTTTTTGTTCATGGCGGTTCCGAGGTAGATAAATTCATCCACTACCTCAAAGCAATAGTTTTCAACGTTTACGCTGCGTCTCCAACGGGTGGACACTTTGTTCGATGATACCATTTACTTCGTCTTGTCCTCATTCACTGCCAAACCCATTTTCGCTGACTCCCTTTCAACAGATGAGAAAACAGCTGTTACCTCTCGCATCGTTCAACCGATAATGTCGATATCAACGGCATATGCGAGCAGCATGTGGCTCTTATTAAATATGGTGCCAGACATGTTAACCGCTGCTTTCCTTAACACCTTCTCCATCACTATGTTGTGAACAGCAAACATGACAAACCGTCACCCTGTCTAAGGCCACTCGTCGTATCGAATGGTGCAGATAGATCCTTGCCAATCCGAACAGAGGATTTGGTATTCGTAAGGGTACACCGGCAGAGACGAATTATCTTCGCAGGAATACCGAACTCAGACATGGCTTCGTATAGTCGATGCCTGATGGGACTATTGAAGGCAGCTTTGTAATCGACAAAGAGGTAGTAAGTATCGATTTGCTTCTCATGGGTTTTCTCAAGAATCTGCTGTAGTGTAAATATCTGATCCGTCGTGGATTTGCCTGGTCTAAAGCCGCACTGATAAGGTCCAATCAGGTTTTCCACAATTAGCTTTAGACGTTCACACAGTATGCTAGACAGGACCTTATACGCAATTGGTAAGAGACTAATTCCACGTTAGTTGTTACACTCACTACGGTTACCTTATTTGTAAATAGGACATAGCACACTGAGATTCCAATCCTCTGGCATGCTCTCCTGAAGCCAAATGTTCTCTATGAGCTGTTGCATGCTTAAAACAAGCTCATCTCCACCCACCTTAAACAACTCAGCTGGAAGACCATCAGCCCCAGCGGCGTTGTTGTTCTTTAGGCGGGATATAGCAGTTGTTATCTCAGCTTGGCTCGGAGTCTTCATCAGCCGAGTTTTCAGACATCAATAGGCTGCAGAAGTGAGCTTTATATATTCTTAGTACGCTCTCGGAGCCACTAACGAGATGACCATCCTTGTCTTTACAGGAGGGAAGTCCAGTACCATGTACTCTACCGTTTATCTTCTGGTAGAATTTTCGGGCTTCACCTCTGTTCCTGTGATCTTCAATACACACATTATTCCGATCCTTAAGCTCTCGTTGTTCTCGCCTGAAGAGTGAAGTCGCCTCCCGCCTCGTCTCCCTGTACTTTTCATGAACAGCTCGCGTTGCCATTGGCTGCAGTTTGGCCCTGTATGCAGCATCTTGTTCCCGCTTCACATACCCCAGTACGGACCACGCAGTCCTTTCCACCGAGTGGGCAATATATTGCCATTGCGCGCTAGTATTTTCGGGAGTTGGAGCATCAAGAAGTAGTTGAGGGAGTTGGTCAGAATATGCATTGGCTATCTCCGCGGTCTGCAGTTTAGCGATGTCCAGCTTTCTCTGTGCCTGGTTACGCAGGGTTTTCGCTCTGCTTAGCCTAGTACGCACCTTCACTGCAGTGAGGTGGTGATCCGAGTTGATGTTCGCACCTCTGATCACTCGTACGTACCACGTGATCAATTTGTTTTCTCGTTACTTGATCGGGAGATATCCACGTTGCTTTGTAAATGTTTTTGTGGTCAAATCGTGTGCTGCTGATTAAGTATGGTTTACACGCTATCTACCCATATCTACTCATATCGCCTCAGCTGCAAGAGCGAGATAACCTAATTAGAAAACATGTAGGACTAAGCAAAGACAAACACTACAAAATTATAGCAAAGTAATATTGAATTATAGGAAGGTGGATAGGAAATCAAAATGTACTGATTTGACAGGAGATAGGGGATATGGGTGGATAGCGTGTAAATCAGCCTTTACCATGTTCCTTGCTGCAGAGAAATCAATTAGTCTAATTCCGTTTGGCGATGTGTCAGTATGCAGACTTAATTTTCCGACTGTTGGGCTAAAGACATTCTCCCGGTCTATTTTGGCATTAAAATTTCCCAGCACGATTTTAACATCATGGCCCGGCTACGGTCATATGTTTCTTCAAGTTGGGCGTAGAATTCGTCTTTGACCTCGTCACTTTTCTCCTCCGTCGGAGCATGAGCACATATCAGCGTAATATAGAAAAATTTTGCCTTAACTCTTATGGTGGCGTTTCGTTCTCTGACAGGAGTAAACCTAGAGACTAGGTGTCGTAGTCTCTTGCCGACCACAAATCCACAACCAAACTCATGCTTATCCGCGTGGCTGCTGTAGTACACGTCACACATCCTCATCCGCGAGCATCCATATCCAGTCCACCGGATTTCCTGCATACCAGTAATGTCAGCCTTATACTCTTCGAGGACATCCGTCAGTTGAATAGAGGCACCTGGTCGGTAAAGAGTTCTAACATTCCAAGTGCATATTCTCAAATCATACTCCTTAAAACGTTTGCGGTGGTCGTCAACATTTTGGGAGGTTCTTTTTCTCTTATTTTTCATTTTATTCACCGCCATTATCCTGGTGGCGGGTGGCAAGCCCAGCCCACCAGGTGTGCAAATCGACCTCCGTAATAGGTACATATTTTGATAAAATAACTGCATATTAAGATGTGTTTAACCAATATTTTATATAGCTAGAAGACTCGTCATCTTTCTTTTAATCACATTTCACTAAACTCTTCCTGCCAACACCCTAACATACGAAGACTACCAACTAAACTCTATAGCAATAGTCTTCAGCAAATTACCTTACTGCATCACCAATAGTTTTTATTGCCAATTTCATTTTAAATGTTCAGCCATATTATGTGATAATTTCATTAAAATCTAGCAGAATACCCAAACTTGTTTTTAGCTGGTGATGTCTGTTTTGTTTATTTCCGCAGGGACACGTGCATAAATTCTGCAGATCCAGTGCTAATTAGAAAATCCAACAAATATGAATAAAGTTAATTTCATCACAAAACAAAAACAAAAAAACACAACTCGGGCGACTTCTTGCTTTCTCACTGGCGGCACAACGTTCACATACAAAGTTGTAACATAACTAGCTAATACATACGTAAATGTACGTGTGTGTACACGTACGTACTACATACTTTGCCAGTACATAAACAAAACTTTTAATAAACACAAATCACCTCAGGTCGTCGGTAACACTAAAAGCGCAACTATGAGAAAATATGCAGTAACGGCACCACTAATGATAAACTCACTTCAGGACGTGTCGCAGAGCTTCCATGCCCAACACACAAACATACTACACTCATACGGCTGTGTTTAATAGACGCGCTCCTGTTCACACACTCAAACACACACACTCACTTATAAGCGAGCACTTATAGTTCTAGGCACACTAATACACTAATAAGCATACGTGAATGTCTAAGTGTGTTAATTTGATTTTGTATTGCGTTCCGGTGCCTTGTGTTACGTTGAGTTTGAGCAGGAAATCAGGAGGTCCTCATATTTAATTATATTAATGAAGTTGGCCATAAAATCACAGGGCGACACCTTATTACACTTCAACCCTCAACGATTCATGCGTTTACAGGACGTACAGGAGAACTGTCGTGTGTTGCGAAATAAGCGTAATTCACTAAAGTTGTTGACAGACATAAGCATAATTCAATTCGTTTTGAAAGCGAAAATGGAAAAAGCGCAGGACGCTATCCATTGAACAGGAACTGGGAATAACGACATTTGTAGCAACTTTGTAAGCTTTAGGGCAATAAATGTATTAGATATGCGACAGCAACGACAAAAGCTACATTGACATCGTCATCATCGTCACACCAGCATTGCGGATATGTGTCTATTGGCTTCTAGCGGCGTATCGACCACGTTAGTAAATTAGTTAAACAGTGTCAACAGAGTTAGCTAACAGGCAGAATATAAACAACTTTCGGGGGAATTTGTAAAATTTGTAATGTTTAGCAACGTCAGAAATAGAAAACACTCACCAATGACGGCAAACGAGGATATTTGCACCTGTTTCTGTCCCTGTTATGACACAGACTTCATGCATTGGAAATTGCTAGAGCTGTAGTAGTACCAAGTGGAACAATACGTAGTATTTGCTGTTGTTAAACAACGATGCCGAATAGTTGTACACATTATAAAGTTGTTTTGTGAAAGATTTAAAAAAAATACTTGTGCAGGCAAATAGAAAAAAAAGTGGTTGAATGTTGTTATGACCGTTTAAAAGGGTTTCTCATACATACGGCCATACCTTAACAAACAGAATATCGTCAACATGTTTATTTGTCTGGCATTAATGTGAGTGGTGTGCTTAGAGGTCTTTCCGTCTTTCCACTAAAGTTTACACAAAAAAACATCGAGAGGAATTATTTTTGTTTGAGGAAAATAATGTATTAAGTAGAACACAGATCGTCGTGCTTGGATTCATGTGCTCTATGTGCCGAAAACACATTCTGAGTAAATCGAAAGTAACATTTGAAAGGTCTGTAGAGTAAAGAGATATAGAGAAAAGTGGATACGAAATATCTTAATTTCTAGAAGAGATAGCCAAAAACGGATTACAGATTATCAAAATGGCGTATGAAGCATATGATTAGCCGGATGACGAGATGGCTCTATCATCGAATTTTGAGTAAAATGTTTAGTAAAATCTAATTTATTAAAAATGTTTTACTTTGAGTGCCATCATTTAGACATTAGTGAAATATTTATGTAATATATGCAAGGCATATTTTGATAGAATATATGTATACAGTTACTCTATGGTCACATTGTCAAATTCTAAACATTGGTGCAGTAGGAGCTACAATAACGGTGCCGTGACATAACCCCCACGGACATAAACCCTAACAAAATTTAAGGGCTTATTACCGGATAACTTCATATAACAAAAGAGCCTAAAACGTTACAAATTCACATACACGATACTTACTAATTTCAAATCGATATTAAATTATTAAGCCATGGAACTTAACAAAACGAATGATGCAGAACATCTTCTTTTTGGGGCTACTTTCACGTGCAGTTCTTAGAATTGAGTCCCAAAATCATGTGTTGTACTGTGTTAGACAAAAGCTCTTTCAACTGGTTTATTCAATGATGTTTTGATTGCATCTCCTGCGCCGACCATTGAGTTAATATAGCATTCTCCGCTGTAGAGCAACAAAGATACGATTGGTGTCTGGTAGAGTTGGATCTTTTTTCGTCGGGATAGGGATTTATCATTAAATCGCTTGCTAGGGGCAGCTAAGTAAAAATTTTCAACTTTAAGAATCTTTGTTCGTTAAAACAAATAACTTGATTTTGTCCTCAATTATCACCAGACCCACTTCTGTCTACTACTTCTCAATGCTTGAAAAGGCCGTAGTAACATACTGCAGTATTCGGCCAATGATATCTACATCATTAGCAGACTTGAGCAGCATGTGAATTTTATTAAAGATGTAACTAGTCGTGTTTACTTGCGCATGGTCATCTCCATTATGATGTTAAAAAGATCGCATGACAGACTATCGCCTTGCCTAAGGCCTCGATTGGTAGAAAATGGCCTTGAAATTTGCCTATATTCACTGAAGACTTTTTTATCGGTCAGTGCCATTCCGTACTAGTCCTAGCAGATTCACGAGGATACTAAACTCAGAAATAGCAACTATTAGTTGCTGACCTATAGGACTGTCTACTACAGCTGTTATATCGATAAACTGATAGTAATTATCGATCTGCACTGCTTGAGTCCTCTCCAGGATTTGTCGTAGTGTGAATATCGGGTCGGTCGCAGATTTACCAAATCCAAAGCCATTCTGATAAGGTCCGAACAAACTCTTTAAGGTGGTCTTTCACATAACAAATTAAACGGAACTTTGTATGCGATGGATAAGAGGTTGATCCCGCGATTTGGTACACACACTTGGATCGCCTTTCTTTAGCACAGGACACTCAGATTGCAATCATCAGGTATCCATTATTTTAGCCAAATCGTATTTATGAGCCGGTGCATGCACGCTGTCAGCTCATCGCAGCTGGCCTTAAAAAGCTCTGATGGTAGTTCATCGGCTAACTCTGCTTTATTGTTTTTAAGGCGTGCATTGCATTAAGGCGTGCATTGCAGAGCTGCTCTTGTAATGGCTTGGTGGTGGACAATCTTCTCCGTCGTCGATGATTGGCATGATTTCGTCACTTATTTTGCCTTAGGCAACAAGCAGGTTATAAAAGTGTTCCCTCAATTTTGTGACCAAATTTCCATATCTATCCTTACAGGTTGGGCTTCACCTCTATCCCTGTACTTTCTGATATACTGGCTCTCTCTTTTCTTACATAGACGCTTTTTCTGTCTAAAGAGCCGTTTTTCCTCCCTCCTGTTGTCATTTTATCCTTCAGTCACTGCACGCCTTACTGTTGAACGAAGTTTTGCCTTGTATGTACCGTTTATTTCCTCAGACTTTACGAGATTTTTCTCTTCGTAACAGTGGTTTTAAATAATCCCTTACGGTCATTACGGCAGTTGTTATACGACTCACAAAATGCTGCCACTGTGTGTTGGAAAAATCAGAGGGGCGTTTGTTTGCAGTTATTAAGGGAATTGGTTGGACTAGGCATTAGCTATCTCGGTCGTGTGTTGCTTTGGGATGTCAAGTTATCTTTGCGTTTAGTTCTGAGCATTTTTAGCACTACTTAATCGCGTTCGTAAATTGGCCGCATATAAGTGGTGATCCGAGTCAATATTTGCCCCGCGTATCACACACACGTCCATAACGCTTGAGATATACCTTCCATCGATTACCACTTGATCAATATCTAGATTTGTGTCTTTTGATCTGGGGATATCGAGTTTGCTTTGTGAATATATTTAAGAGGGAATATGGTTCTACTCACTACCTTGCCGCCGAGAAGATAATCAGCCTGAATCCGTTAACGGAGGTATTGTTGAGTAAACTGAAGATTCCGACTGCTGAACCCTTTCCTATTTTAGCAATTATCACATTTTGTCCATGTTGACTTAAAATTAAAACTTTTTGTACATTTTTTTAACAAAAAAGCTGCAACATAGAGATATTAATTTTGACTTTTTTTTTTTAATTGGATGACAATATGTAACATGCTTTTAGTTTCCTCAGGTTTCAGAAATTTTGAATTTTCGTATATTGGGTAGATTACACGAATTTCAAATAAGACGGCTTTTATGCATATCAGAATGCAGTTAATAGCGTAAAAGAAACATCTCGTTATGGAGGAACCCATATGTTTTTCTAAACTTTCTCAACGATTGGGCAATTTTGAAAATTGACCAATAAATAATTTTGAACGAACATTTTTGGTCTGTATGTGGGCTTGTGTGACTTCAGTATACCACTTTGCGTATGTGAGTGTGACTGCATGTGGCATATGTTGATATGCATGATATGATGCCGACTTTTAGGCATTTTAGCCTCATGTTCAGTGAAAGCTATTTACCTATAATTATATTGTTTTAACTACGCCTCAGCTAATAGTGCTTACAAGCATTGGATGTTATCGTTACTAACTGGCGCTGCCATTATTGCAGGCATTGTAATATTTTTCCATACGGAACTGCAAAGGAGCGAGAGAGGCTCTCCCTTGTTTAATGGACCGAAGAGCAGTGAAGGGGGCGAGTTCTCGTAAATGTAGTCAAATATACGGAAGTTTATAGCAGGTTAGAGTTACGTTTAGGCTCAATTTAGTTGTAATAGTTGTGCTACGCTACATTCACATTACGGCGGTCGAAATGTCAAAATGTTGCTGCTCAATTTGATGAGCTGGCCGACCGACCGACCGACCGACCGACCGACCGACCGACCGACCACCCATTCAGGTCGGTTTAGCTGACTTATTGACTGAATGAGTGACTGAACGAAACGAAGCGCAGTCATGATGGGTGGACTGAATGGTTGAATGGCTGCATGGAGGACTAAATGGGGCCCAACTACAATAAAACTAGTTGACCATCAGGATAGGCACATATACTGCGCACGCACACATACACACACACTGGTATGTATGGTATAAAGTATACTACTGTATATTGTACTCGTACATTGGATATAATAATTGTATTAATTTGTTTTCGTTACACTAACATTATGAGCAAGGACTGGGAAGATGGAATGGGGATATGAGCATGGTTGCACAAATAATAGTCACTGGAGGGATTGCTTATAATTGACCCGTGACGTTAGACATTTCCTGCTCAATGACCATGCAGAATTAAGAGGATTTGCCGACACCTCTCGAACAACTAAACACCACACCCCACCCCACTTCCCACTACTAATTGTAAAGGTCGTACTAGTTTATTATTCGTGCGTAACCATACGTTAGCGTAAAACATTACTGATTATCTTTCGTCATTTTAGACTTTGATTGTGAACTGCGGTGGAAGCTCGTACACCTAGCTATTCACTACTCTTGCTCATTATTTAACTATCCATCGTCCAATTTGGTCATTTCCATTTTACCGTTTATAATCTTTGTCACTCAATCTACAAAATTTAATATATTAATTATGAGCATAAATAATTGAAGGGATTCGTTTACTGAAATCACGCACAAGCAATAACAAAATTTAACGTCGTATAATTTGGAGTCATTAAATTAAAATATGACCAATATAAAAGAGGCCGTAATTAAGATATGATATCAATCTCGATGTTTAAAATTGCTGAAACGAAAAATAACGTATTGAAAAGATTTGCAACATTAACGTAAGTTAGTCGGTGGCAAGAAATCTGTATGATTTTTTATTATCTTTCCTAACTTCTATTATGTTACATTTGTTACATCTGGGTGGCAGAAGCGTCCACATTTCCCAAAATTACACAGAATTTGGTGAACTAACAAAAAAAGATATGTATGTAAATGTATATGGGTGAATTCTGTCATTTGTATGGGAGGTACCCAAAGGGGTATGGAAAATGTATCTGTTTGCTGAGGTTGTGCCTAATATTATATATCAAATTCAAAAATTCTACAGATTTTGTTTTGGAATTTATGGAATTTTTTATTTTAACACTCTCTCACTTCAATATGTCGCTGCTATAAATCATTTCACTACACGCTTTATAGCGGCCAAGCACTGAAACTATTTTGTAGCTCTGCTCTCACTCTGACAACATTTGAGCGAGCACATAAGTAAACACAAGCAGAGTTTTGTAGCAAGTTGTAGCGACATATCATAGCAACGCTTATAGCGCTCACTCTGTCATCAGCCTAAGAGTCGAGTCAATCGGCGTGCCTAGTAAAAACTTCCCAAATATTGACGTTCGTATTCGTCGATACACAAGTAGGTGCGGTTTGTTGTGAATCTAAAATAGAAAGAGTGTTAATTCGCTACAAAGAGAGAAGCTATCCATACCTCATTCATGGGGTGTAAATGAAAATTAAGTTTAAGTTTTAAGTATGCAAGGTACTTGAAGGGGTAGGGGTAGGGCTACCTGTCAGATTTTTTGCATATCTTAACTGAAGACTTCATAATCCAACTGAGCAAGGACATCAAGGCTATAGAAGCTAATAGTTTAAGTTGTAGCGGAAAATCGAATGTAGCCTTTTATTCGATAAATAGGTTATCTGAATTTCTTCGTCAGGATTTGCTGTAGTGTGATTGATCCACACACAGACTGATGTTGTCCAACACTTTACCGGACCAAGTACGCTATGGGTAAAAAGCTGATATCGTGGTACTTCATGTACACACTTTAATCGACTTTCTCAAGCATAGAACACTCCACTTCCAAATTGTAATTATAAGCTAGTGCACGCACGTTGCTAGCATACCGCATGGTTTTGTCACTTGTGCCGCATTTGGAATGAGCAGAGTACATGATCATCCTTCCTATTAATATTGTATTATAAATGTGAATGTCTGTCTGTTTGTTTGTTTGTTTGTATGTTTGTTGCTCAATCACGCGTAGTCGGCTGAACCGATTTCAATGAAATTTGGAATACAGTTAGTGTATCATATGGAAATTGCAGTAGGCTATAATTTTTAAAATTTGATACATAAAATTTGATACACAGATAGTACTCGAAAACACGAATATAAATATGCAGACGAAATTTTAATTTTGGACCAGTGGGCGGAGGGGGTGTGGCAAAACATATTTTTAGAGCTAGGGAGATCAAATTGGATACACAAATAGTACTCGGCAACACGAACATCAATATGCAGACGAAGTTTTAATTTTGGATCAATGGGCGGAGTGGGCGTGGCAAAACATATTTTTAGAGCTAGGAGGATACAATTTGAAACATATAAAGTGCTCAGCTATACGAATATAAATATGCAGACGAAATTTTAATTTTTGACCTAATGGGCGGAGTGGGCGTGGCAAATTTTTTTAGAGCTAGAAGATAAAATTTGTTACCCAGGCAGTACTCGACAACGCGAAAATGAATATGCAGAATTTTTTATCAGTGGGCGAAGTAGGCGTGGCAAAACTTTTTTTAGAGCTTGAGAGACGCAATTTGACACCCAGATAGTGCTCGACAACACGAATATGAATATACAGATGAAAATTTTAATTGTTGACCCAATTGGCGGAGTGGGCGTGGCAAAACTTTTTTTAGAGCTAAATAGATAAAATTTGATACACAGATATTGCTTGACAACAAGAATATGAATATGCAGAGGAAATTTTAACTTTGAACCCGATGGGCGTATTGGGCGTGGATAAACTTTTTTTTAGATCTAGAGAGATGCAAGTTGATACCCTGATATTACTCGACAACAAGAATATGAATATGCAGACAGAATTTTATTTTTGGATCCAATAGGCATACTGTTCGTGGCAAAACTTTTTTTTAGAGCTAAAGAGATAAATTTTGTTACCCAGATGGTACTTGACAACACAAATATGAATATGCAAACAAAATTCTAATTTTCGATAAGTGGGTGGATTTAACGTAGCCAATTTGTATTTTAGCCCTAGAGGGACATTTTCTGACCAAATTTTTATTTGTAATCAGTGGGTAGAGGGCGTTGCAAAACTGTATTTTAGCTCTAAAAAGATAACATTTGATACACATATAGTACTTGGTACTACAATTACAAATTTGCAAAGGAAATTTTATTTGTATTTTGGCCCTCGAGAGAAGCAATACAATAAATAGATAATATTATGCGCAACAATTACCAAAATTCAATCAGTGGGCGGAGGGGGCATGCTTAAATCGAATCTTAGCCCTAGAAAAATAAAATTTGGTACACATATAGTATTCCGCACTACAATTACAGTAATGTAGACGACAATTTTAATATTTTTATTCTAGAGACATGAAATTTTGTGTACAGATAGTACTCGATTAGCGGGCGGATGGTCATAGTGAAATATCACATTCGACACAATAAAACGTGGTTGATTGAACTGGTTTGGGAGTTACTTGGGGTAAGGAATTGTTTACCGAGAACATAAGATCAACGCTTACAATTATCCTATTAAGAAAACAAGCGAAACACATTATTATCGAGTTAAGGAAACGTTGCCAAAGTATGTTTTAAAGTGGCATATGCACAGCTTTTATAACTGTGATATTTGTGTATTATATTAATTAAATTTTTTAATATAAGTCAATTATGCAATAGCGAAGCATTGCCGGGTCCACTAGTATTTACTATATTCCAATATTACCTTTTGGTATTATTTTCTGGTGTTACTTCTATCTCAGTTATTTCGAGCGAGACTGATCGACTTTGTTTGATTTCGTTCAAGGTGTGTGCGAATGCATGTATGGCTCTCTCGCTCATGGGCTATGTTATGCCGATAACCATTTCTCTCCTTACTGCACGCGTTACCACTGAAAATATCCAAGTCTTGAAAAATATCCCAAATAATTTATGGAAAATACCCCAACGAAACATTCCTCCAAAAACACGCCATGGGCCCCGCCTCCATTGAGGCGTATCTGGAGACCTAAAGACACAAAAGAAGTTGACGTAAGGTTCATAGACTTTATGTCGCAAAACTTGTGGGCCTTACGACACAACGCCTACCTTTTTATACCCTCACCCTACGGGTAGGAGGGTATATTTCATTTGATACGACCCAAATGTGTTACACATAGAAGGAGTCACTTTAGACCCAAAGTTTCTTTGAACCAAATTCTATTCATGATTTTTTAAGTCTTTTGAGCCTGCCTGTCCTTACAAATCGGCTCGGCCTGCTACTTATATATAAACTCCTCCTCCCTGTTCCCGAAAGGCCACCACAACCACTTTACTGATGCAAATATCTACCTCGCTCCCTATCCCATTCTTCTTACTTCTTCTTACCTCACGACATACTTGGTAGAAACGGTGCTCGTTTTCGAGGTACAGAAGCTCAAAGCTTGGAAAAGTTATTTTTTAAATTGCTATATTCCAAAAATTAGGATGTTTCTGGTACCCAAAAATTTGTTTCATACATTTTTATTGGTTTACGGTACGACATTACGAACTTTCAGTTACATTTCGATTTAGCTATGCCATGACATTTTTATCGTTAACGATAAGATATATTATGAACAACTTTTCTTGCAGTTATTGGCAACTATTTTACAATCAAGATGGTTAATTATGACACTATAAATGGCTCTTAATGATTTTCAATAAATTTATATATTCCAGGAAAAGAATTTGATAGACTTGCAATATAAAAATTACACAATATTATAAAACAAAAAGTTTATTCCACATGAAATGCTCTGACCTAAGGCTATTATTGGTTTGGTTTCTTGGTCGGAAATGCCATAATATCTTTAATTTTTTTTTGCTAAAAATAATTTTGTGGTCATGTATCACTGTTTGATATATCAAAGAACAAGTTTACTCCCCTTCGATTTTCTTTATAGCAAATCTGTGTTTGTCTAGCATCTAGAAATTTATGTGTAAATGGTAACTGCACAATATACGAGTACAACACAAAATACTTGTAACATGTATTTCAATGTATTGCCAAAGACATAAAACGTTTCGTCGACAATAAAAGGTGGAATTAAAACGTTCAGCTTGAATTCGTCGTCTAAACTCACACACGAACACACGTTGGTCTGTGAGTTGTGCTCACATGGCAATCACACACGTTCTCTCACACTCGTCGCATTCACATTCACATACACGCACGCATCATCATTCACATCCGCATTCGCTTTCAGTTGCCGTAAAATTAAATTTGCAATTTGTTTAAATGTAATAAAACTCCAACAAATCTGAGCGGTGTGCTATTTTATGGGTTCAAATGATATAACGTGGCGCTCACGTACGCTCACTCAGACCATCACCTACGTACAACGGGCTCCACAGCAACGACATCGTCATCGTCGACAAAAAAAGACCAATGTAACAACAGCTTGTGGCAGTTGCACTCGTACTGAATTGTGTTGCCAGCAATAAAACCCAGCGTAACAACGCCGTTGTGTTGCGGCATTTTGCCCAAAAAAAAGATGAAATCGTGTAGGAAATAACGCACACACCCGCTTACCAACCGATTTACCTGAATCGTGTTGCAGTTCGTCCCAATAAAAGTGTGTGCGAGCATACAAAAAAAAAAAAGAAACAGAAAAGTATTTTGTAACGTTATTATTATTTCGCATAATTTTCACCAGATGTCGGATTGGATAGTGAATGGTTCTTGTTGCAGGTTCACACACGTGTTTGATGTTCAATTTTTCATTTATTTGCAAGTTTTTTTCCTCTCAGCGTCGGTCAGAGAATGCTCATCGAAATCGCAGAAAAGCTGCGGAAGAAAGAGCCGATTGTTGACAATATGTGAAAAATAGGGACACCCGGGTACGTCGACATTTCGCAGTGACACAAAAAAAGAGATCAGCAACGACGTATATTTCGTTTTTTTCAGCTAGGTAAAAGTTTATGTTTTATGAGCTGTATTTTTGCAGGCATAACACCAATTTCTAAAGTGAATATACCCTACAACGGGGATGTGCGCAGCGGGTGTTTCATGTAACATATATAAAACATATATAAAATGCAGTCATTTCGAAAATCTACAGCCATCTACATACTCAGGAAGATAAGAATTACAACTATTTTACGGGGAGTATTTATTTTTTATTAGTTACCAGCTTTGTTATTACCTTTAAATGGTAAAACATATGAAGTAGTTTGTATATTATCGATTCGATCATAATAATCCTTTTTTTAAGAAAAGGACATCTGCATAGATATTGTTGTTGCTTGGTTTACATAATAATGGGAGAAGGGTATTGGTATTTTTTATTTTTGATTTGGTAGTTTCTTGCCAAACTTAGACATTTTACCAAAAGTATGGCTTTAATGTGGGCGTCGGGAGTGTGATGCAAGGTAAAGCGTCTGATCGGTTCAACTTGTCAAACCCAGAGAGATCCTTGCCAATTCCACTTCAAGTGTACTCACAGAGCTCCGTATTCGTGGTACTACTGCGGACGGAGTACCTCCACGTGGTGATGTCTGGAAACGTGCTTTTGACACCCGTCAAGCACGGCTAAGTGTGAGAGGCGAAATCTAAAACCCAGGCACGTCGGCTCAGAATGAGCGGTACCCTAGTCAGCGTCTGACACAGAATAAGCGGCTGTAATAAAATCCTGGCAAGAGGATAAAACTGCGACGTGGTGTGCTGGGCCGCCACCGACGTTTAAACAATTGCAATGAAAAGAAGTATGAAAATAAAAATAACGGGTCTCCCAAAATGTTGACGACCTGCGCACACGAATTAAGGACCATTCTTTGAGGTTATGTACCTGGAATGTTAGAACACTGTATATACCAGGTGCCAACTGGCGAGTGCCTGAAGAATACAAGGCTGACATAACCGCTTTACAGGAAATCCGATAGACGGGACACGGCTGCTCGCTCATGAAGATGTGCGACATCTACTATAGTGGCCATGCGGGCAAGCACGAGTTTGAATGTAGGCCGCATTTTAGCCTACTATCGGAAAATTCAGTCTGCACACCGAAACGTCGAACAATGGCATTAGACTGATTGATTTCTCCGCGGCAAGAAATATAGTAGTTAGCAGCACTAGATTTGACCGTAAAAATATTCATAAGGCAACATGGAGGAATCAGATACGCCAACGCCAACTGGCACAGAGAGAATAGACGAGAGGAACTAGTCTCCTTAGACGGAAAAAGAAGTAGCTGAAGATGAGACAGGATGAGTGCACAGAGTTGGTCCGCAGTAGAGGTGAAGTCATAAATTTCTACCAGGGAGTTAAGGCGAGAATGCGTGGAACAGCGTTGCCCTCCTGCAATGACAGCGATTGCCACCTTGGTACGGACCCGGATAACGTTCTGAAGTTATGGAAAGATCATTTCAGAAATTTACTGACATTTACTGAAATTTACTGATTTGCGGACACCACTCCAGACGACTCCGCTTCAATCCATGACGATGGTATTAAATGTCTATCTCCGAGCCAGAACGAGATACGTGTGGCAGTATCCCACATTAAAAACAACAAAGCGGCTGGAGCCGATGGTCTCCCTGCTGAATTGTTTAAGGCCGTTGGCTAGAGGAGAGCATGCCCGGGGATTGGAGGCGCAGTCTGTTATGACCCCTATACAAGAAAGGAGATCGTAGTGAATGTAAGAACTACCGTGCAATATGGCTTTTACCAATTACCTACAAGGACCTTTCAAGCATATTGTGTGAACTTCTAAAGCCAATTGTTGAAAAACTAATTGGACCATATCAGTGCGGCTTTAGACATTGTAAATAATAACCATTACGAATAAACCTGGAAAAAAATCATGAAAAGTAGATCGACACCTAGACGACTACAAAGCTGTCTTCGACTCTCTGATAAGGAATAGGCTATATGTGGCCATGTCTGAGTTTGATATTCCTGCAAAGCTAATTCAACTTTGCAGATGTA
This sequence comes from Muscina levida, assembly GCA_964034835.1. NCBI lineage: Eukaryota > Metazoa > Arthropoda > Insecta > Diptera > Muscidae > Muscina > Muscina levida. Next base: position 128,355,002 of record OZ035881.1, read on the forward strand.
CCTTGAAAAACACCAAATCATCCATTAAGACTGGTAAGTATCACTCTGAACCATTCAACACAGAAAGAGGTCTCAGAATGTGCGATAGCTTGTGCTGTACACTTTAATATAGTTATAGACAAGGTGATGAGAAAGGCTGGTGTCAACATGTCTGGCACCATATTCAACAAGAGCCACATACCGCTAGCCTATGCCGATGATATAGACATCATTGGCCGCAATCTGCGGGATGTTACTGCAGTTTAGCGGTCAACGAGGACAAAACAAAAATAATGATTTCGACGATCAAAGAGTCCTCTCGATGGGGGCGCACCATCAACGTTGAAAATTATTGTCTTGAGGTAGTAGATGAGTTTACCTCTTCGGATCCTCCGTCAACAAGAAATATTCGAGATACGCAGAAACAGCTGTACCAGGTGTTAAGTTTACCCGTTCTGTTGTATGCTGCCGAGTCGTGGGTGCTTACGACAACGGATACAGCACCTATCTGTGTCGTCGGCGAGTTTGGCCATCGGATGAGCCATGAGCTTTATGATATTTAAGACGACATCGACGTAGCTAAAATATTCAGAATCCAACGACTACGATGTCTGAAATATGTTGCCAGGATGCATGTAAATGGTTCAGCGAGAAAGGTGTTTGAAGGCGAACCTGAAGGACGGCGCAGAGCAGGGAGATCCAAACTTAGTTGAAATGATGGATTAACTGGAGAACAAATACAGAAGACCGAAGCGTGAGGAATTCTTTAATACCTTAGGCCCCAAATTTATGAACCACGTTCGTAAGTTGTAATGTGCCACTTAAGTAAATAAAAGTCCTTTGCATTTGGTGATGATTGTTTTTGTCTCAGGTTAATCACTTTAGTAACTTGGCTACAACTAGGGGTGATCCGCTTGATATACACCTTCTACCGATTAGCACGTGATCCATTTGGCTTCATGTTTTTAGGGTGTTTCCAGGTTTCTTCGTGGATAACTTTGTGTGAAAATCTGATTTCACCCACTCACTAGGGAGAATTTTTCTCCATGTTTCCATCCCTGTACATCACGAACCCTAACTTTGCATTTCTTTTTTATCGGTTATTTCAACCGAGGCCATAAGCCGATTGAAGAAAGGCGACATCTCTGAAGCGGGTTAGGACATTCCAACTGGATATCCTATAATCATTGTCCATACAACATTTGCGGGTGTCGCGAAATTTCGAGAGTTCTTACTTGTATACCCTCACTGTACGTTTAGTAAGGTATATATATATACCAAAAGAGTGTAACCCAAATTCGATTCATGACTATTTAAATCATTCGATCCATGTCCTTCTGTCTGTCTGTATGCACGATAATTTTCGATAGACGTTACCAATTGTTTTGAAACTTTCCATGGGTTAGTATTTTCCCAAATCTACTTACGGGATTGCATATGGGCCACGCCCCTTCTGGTACCTCCCATACAAATGAACCAACCCGCCTCTTTAGAAATCAAGTAATAATATCAATACACCAAATGCGATCGTGCCCAAATTCTGTATTTTGTAAAGCTAACTATAACAGGATAAAGTTAGGGAGAAAAAACTGAAAGACTAGCCTCGCCTCTTTTGGTACCTCCAATACAAATGAACCATTCCGCCCACTTTAGAAATCGAGTAGTAATATCAATACACTCAACGGGATCGTGCCTAAATTCTGAATTATGTTAAGATATAGCAGGATGAAGTCTTGGAGAAAAACATTGGAAGTCCAACTACGCCCCTTCAAGTACCACCCCAAAGTGTGTATACTTCCAAATTTTATAATTTTACTGAGGGTGAGGGTATATGCAAGTCTGTGGACGCGACAAAATTTTTCGTACTTGTTTCGTTGCATTTTCGTATTAATATTTTTATTTAAGGAGAGTGGCTTATTAGGCCAACACGTCCGATTATTTTTTCTTGTCTGCCATTCTAAGGAAAATGCGTTTTCAATTTACTCCCACCTTGCAACAAATTTTTTGTTTGTATGTTTTTTTTTTTAATACGAAAAATAATGAAATATAAATACATGAAATTGTTGTTTTTTTTTAATAAAATAATTAAAAGAAATTCTATAAAATAGCATCTGCTTTTAAGTTTCAGTCAGTTTGGTTGTTTGATTCATTTGCGACGGCATGTCATAAAAATGTATGAAGACCCGACAATATATTCTTTCAGATATAACAACATATCAATTAGGTGTATTAAAGTTCAACCATCGATATGCGATTGCCGACCTTTTTAAGGATACCACGAAAGATAGAGAGGAAAACTTTATAAATGTCTGAATTTCAATACTAGCTATTTTGTATACGAATTGTGATAATGTCGTTTGTGCGTAATTCAGATATACAGCTAAAACAGTGTATAAACATTTCATTGAAATTAACTATTCGCGTTATTGCTCTTCAAATAGTACACCGTTTAATTCATTTGCAAGCCAAATGTACTATTATTCTGTGTTGAACTTTAACCTCAGCGTGTAGTGCACAAGGCCCATTTTATGTGGTCGTGTTACTGTGCATGGTATTAATCGATCGGATCTGGCCGGCAATAAATTTTAGCTAAGAATTCTTTCCGTTTTTAGTTGTTATTGTTCGCTTTGTTGTTATGTCGGCATCACCTGTAAAAACTGCCATAAAAAGTGGATGCATTATTCAGAGTGCTCCTCTATTCATTGCTGCCACACTCTGGCGGTTGCATGTGTATGTGTGTGTGTGCTAAAGAGTTGGAAGGATGAATGTTGCACGAAGTAGCAGTGGGAGTTGCATTGTTTGTTTCATGCATTGTTGGCGACAATGTATCCGCTGGGATATGTGGATGCAAACCTGGACGTGAACGTGGATGTGTGTCACTGCGATGCACTTTTTTTTCTTGTTCAACCGTCTTTTTTGCGAAACTCTGCGTTGCGTTGTGGGGTGTGGTTGAGCGTGACGTTCGAGTGTATGTGTGTGTTTTTTTGCGGATCGTATTTGGGGAATTGAAATTTTATGTTTGTGTTTGCGGTGAAAAAATCATTTTAAAGTATTTTATGTTCATTTAAAATGTTTTTATTACAAACTGATAACACATATTTCATCAGAACACACAATGAAATGGTTTTTAGGTGACATAAAAACATGGTAACCCATCGTTGTTTTTTGCATGGAACCTTAAATTAATAAAATTGTATCTGTTTGCATATGAATGAAATTCGAATTTAACACAACGCACAAAAGAAAGGAAATCCGCTATAGACAATGAAACATGATATGTTTGTGGTTATACGATAACGGTTAAAAGATGAAAATTATAATGTCAGAGCATGATTTGGAAGTTTTTCATTTTGCTTCGTTTACGTTTTGTTGATATACCCACAAATGCACTCATACACATGCTGCAAAAGGCTGTTGATGTGTGAGATTAATTCAATCAAATTGTTTAAGTATCAAAGGGACGCAATGGAATATAAAGTAGAATGTTGTAGAAAAAGTCTTGAATACACTTTAGCACTAGAGGGTGACAATTTTCGGGTAGTGTTTACATATAGGGTCCATTCCACATGGCTGATTTAGAGCAGTAATTAATTCTGGGCTTTGGAATTCACTACATATTCGGCTTGAAATGGAACCGTTTTAATGTGGTATTAAATATTGGTGTTGTCTTAAACCATATAGGGAATTATAGTAGAGAGTTTAAACTTAATCGAAACAATGTGATGTAGACGTCTATTTTTGACCGTAGTATTGACATAAGTGTATTTTCTGTGATAGGAACTAAAATAGCGGATGTTATTGTGCAAATTGTTCTTCTATTAAAATGGCGAATTTTATAATATGAGTTCTCTAATCGTTATTCACTTGGTATTAACTAGAATGTCTCTACGGAGGTCCTCAAGCAGCTGACAATATCCCATAGATCATATGTTCCCCGGGCCATGCCAATGAAAATTCTGAGAAAATATGGAAAGATGAATTGTTGAGCAACCGACCTGTCTAAGGAAGTATGTAACATAATTTACTGATGCTTTACCATGATTTGAGGATATGCACATGGAATGTGCGAACTCTCTACAGACGTGATGTCACGTAATATTTATACATTACGCTGATTTGTGTATACACCCCGATAGAAGAGAAAAACGAGCACATTAAAGATGCATTCTATGAGCGTCTTGAGGAAATATATGGGCGCAGCCCTGCCCTGTAGGCAGGAAATATGCCCTTGGTTAAGTAGTTGGAAAATTCAATCTGTACAACAACACCTCCGATAGCAGATTTAGACCAGTTAGCTTCGCGTTGGCAAGAAACGTGGTAGTGAGTGGAACCGCGTAACGATATCCACAAGGCAATCTCCCCTGATCAAAAGACAAGATCCCAAATTGATCCCGTGGTTATCGATGGAAGACTTTTTTTCAAGCCGCATGGACGTGAGTGTGATTCGCGGTGTAAATATTTACTCGGGTCATCACCTAGTTGCAGCCAAGGTACGCACGAGATTAAGTAGTGTTAAAAATGCTCGTACACTACGCAAAACTGCATTCCACTGAGATAGCCCATGCATACTCCTACCAACTTTCTTAATTATTGCAAACAAAAGTTCTGAATTATGATGTTCCCGACACACAGTCGTTAAATTTTCTTCATTTTATGATGACTGCCACAAGAACCAAGCCCTGGTACGATGAAAAATATCGTGTATTGTATGAGGATATGCTGACGACGGAGCAATATATGGGAAGATGATGGAGATGAGACGCCTCTTCAGGCAGAAAAAGCGTATACGGAATTAAAGAGAGAGCTAGGATATCGTACAAAGATAGAGGTGAAGCCGACCAAACGGAAAAAGCTAAATTTTAAAACAGGGATCCCTACCTGTAAGATCAGAGATGGAAATCTGGTCTTGGACATGAAGAGTGTGCTGTAAATATGGAAGAAACACTTTCGTACTATACTCTTTCCCGAAGACAGCATTAGTGACGAAATCACGCCAATCAGAAACGCCGGAGTAGGTTGTCATCACCGAACCAAATCGAGATTAGAACGGTATTTGCACTGCAAAAAACAACAAAGCTGCGGGAGCTGATGGACTGCCGGTAGACCTTTTTAGCGCCAGCGGCGATGAGCTGACAATGTGCCTGCGCTTGTTCATACACACGACTTGGCTAATGGAATGCATGTCCGATGATTGGAATCTGAGTGTTCTGTGTCCTGTGCATAAGAAAGGCGATACAAGTGTATGTACCAACTATCGCGGGATCAGCCTTTTATCCTTCGTATACAAGGACCTTTCTAGTGTGTTTCGTGAGAGACTAAAGCTCATTTTAGCGAACCTGATTGGACCTTAGCAGTGTGGCTTTAGAACTGGCAAATCCAAGGCCCACCAGATATTAACACTTCGACATATGCTGGAGAAATTCCAAGAAATGCAGATCGACACCTACCATCTGTTTATCGATTACAAAGCTGCATTCGACAGTACGATACAATAGAAATTATTAGATGCTATGGCTGAGTTAAGTATCCACGTAAAGGTGATATGACTTTCCGGGCTGACACTGACTGACACTAAGTCTTCAGTGAAATCAGCAAAAATCTGACAGAGCCGTATTCTACCATGCGAGGCTTTAGGCATCCTAATGGAGATGATCATGTGGAAGACTGCAGTAAATACGGCACGTACCGTATTCAATAAAATTTACATGCTGCTCTCGTATGCCGATAATACAGATATCAGTAGCCAAGGACTTCGGAATGTCACTGTGACCTTTTTAAGCATTGAGAAGTAGCCGACAAAAGTAGGTCTAGTGATAAATGAGGACACAACGAAGTTATTTCACTTAACGAACAAAGAGTCTACTTGTTTGGGACGTTGGGGGAACGTCGACAACAATAACTTTGCAGTGGCAGATGGTTTGATCTACTTTGGCTCTGCCGTAAACAAAGATAATTACTTAAGCATGGAAATAAACAGAAGACTTGTAATCACAAGCCCCTGCTACTCGTACTATGAGCTAAGCAATCTATTTAATGACAAAAGCCCTCTCTCTCTCGACGGACAAAGATTCAGCTCTACCAGATAATGATTCAACCCGTCCTGCTCAGCAGCGCAAAATCCTGGGTATTGACACATGTGGATCAATTTATTCTGGAAGTCTGAGAGAGAATAAAACAAGTAAGGAAGTTTCTGTCTGGTAAACCGACTTACATATACCGTCACCCTCAGTATAAACATACAATTTGCAAGCTTAAACATTTTGTGGAGGTACCTGAAAGGGCGTGGCTAGGTTTCCAGTTTTTTCTCCAAAACTTTATTTATTATAGCTTTACTAAATATAAAATTTGGGCACGATTGTGTTGAGTGTATTGATGTTATTACTCGATTTCTAATGTGGGCGGAATGGTACATTTGTTTGGGAGGTACAATAAGGGGCGTGGCTAGACATCGAGCTTTTTCTCCAAAACAGTTTTCTGTTATAGCTTTACTAAATACAGAATTTTGGCATCGATCGCGTTTGGTGTATTGATATTATTATTCGATTTCTAAAGTGGGCGGAATAATACATTTGTAATCGAGGTACCAGAAGGGGTGTTGCTAGGCTTCGAGCTTTTTCTCCAAAACTGTATCCTGTTATAAGTAGTTTCACTAAATACAGAATTTGGGCATTGATCGCGTTTGGTGTATTGATATTATTACTCGATTTCTAAAGTGGGCGGAATGGTACATTTGTAGGGAAGGTTCCAGAACGAGCATGGCGATGTAGCCCATTTTCAATACCGTAAGTAGTTTTGGGGAAATATTTACCTATGCTAAGTTTCAAAACAATTGGTTATGTCTTCGAAAGTTATCGTGCGTACCAGCCGGCCAGACAGACAGACGGACATGGCTGAAACAGATATGGTTCAAAGAAACCTAGGGTCCGAAGTGACTCCTCCTATATGTTACACTTTTCGGTTACACTTTCTTATAAAAAAGAAAAAAAATTACCTCGCAAAATATTTGGACCAATCATCGTTAATGGTGAGTACCGTCGTCGCATGAACCATGGGTTGTATAACAACATCGACGTACTCAGCGTGCTCAAATAAATCGAATGTGCTAAAAATATTCCAGCTCGAAAAGTCTTCTGCAATAAACTCTATGGACGTTACAGAAGCGCGACCACAACTATATTTAATGGAACAGTTAAAAGAGTAGTTATATTAGCTTGGTGTGACGAACTATATACGGAGCAGCGCAAGAGGCAACTGATGGATGATTCTATTGCTACTGCCAAATAAGAATATGATGAAGATACTAGCAAATCATGGATCGAAGCGTATGAGTACAAAAATAATACACAGTTGACTTTGGAAATGTTTTAAAATGAATCATATTAAACAGACGGATTTCGCGATCGAAGCACTCCGAAATAATTGGTTGTCGTTTTTTGCGGAAAAGTTAGTCAGGCGTGTAGAGCGGGCTATTTACCTATGTTTTACAGAAATGTTCCAAAAATTAAGAAAGCATGTTGTATCAAAAACATTCAATAAATTCTAAAGAATTTGAACAAAACCGGCCGTGGCATAGTGGTTAGAACACGCGACTACCATGCGGGAGATCGCAGGTTCAAAAGGGCTCCAGTCATCTTAAAAAAATTTTTCTTTCATTGTCGGCTCCCCTCCAATGTTGTTGACAGCAACTTCGCATTATTAAGTGCCGAGTCAATCGGCGTGTGTAGTAAGAGCTTCTCAAACAGTGACGTTCGCATTCGTCGATAAACAAGTAGGAGCCGTTAGTTGTGAATCTAAAATAGAAAGCGTGTTAATTTTCGGGTCTATTTCCCCACCAATACCACATAATCTCCACCACTACAAGTTGGTGGTGGAAATACATTTTGGAATGAGTTTTTGAGGTGTTCACAAAAACCATTTAGTTGCAGACTATATTTTATTTATCGGTTGACAAAAGCACTTTCATCCTAGGTACCTAATATCGAAGGCCAACTAGCAGACCCATGCGATCCAGAGCTACCCGAAAAGTTTAAAAATAATATCTAAGCTTTAAATGCGGGAACTTCGTCACAGCTCACAACAATGTTTTGTAAAAAGAGACTTTGTGCATTGGTCATCAGTCGTTCAATTCTCATTAAGGATTTAGTGACTTCTACCTGTTTCCGTCTGCAGAAGAAGATGTTATATGGAGCCGATCAAGAAAAAATTTATATTTGTTAATTTTGCAATACTGATAGAAAATAGAAATTATGTGATGGTATTTTGTCGAAAAAATTTAAGGCTTTGATTGGTTTTAATTTTTTTTGAATGAAGTAAAACAAAATCTGTCGTTAATTCGTATCTCACAGAAGATTTCAATAATTGTTATTTAATGACATGGTGACAATCTATGTTATGACGAAATAAATACGCGAGTATCATGCCTATGATCGAGGATTCTAACGTCGCCAATACCAGCTACCATAAAGTTTATATATGATATATTTCATATCAAAACCGATATTCATTGAACCCGACCCTCTCAGATTTTATACTGTTATACAGATTTTTTCTTGGTAATTCTAATAGATTAGGACAAGAATCGTATTATACATTTTTCATATTCATTTCATGACCTTTTAAAACGTTTGAGCCATGTCCGGCTGGTGCGCACGGTAACTTTCGAAAGACGCAACCAACTGTTTTGAAATTTTGCACGATGTAACGTGACGAAATTATTATTTCGTCCGTACATAATAATATAATAAACATAATAAACATAGAATATAATTCAATATAATAACTTAAAATAAAGTAAAACAAAAATTAAACAATTTAAAAAAAAAAAATATTATTTTTAAACCGACTCCAGTGGGGTTTGAACCGGCATCCCTACGATCGCCAGCCAGACGCTCTGCCACTACACTTAGACATGACATAGCGTACTGTGATAGTGACGATGTTACAGGTGTTTGTGGCCAACGATTTGTTATTATTTATTTGACATTTGTTATTCCACTTGATATTTCTGAATTAGTTTACTGATAATATTTCATTTTTCCCCCTCCTAATCATAGTTTTTTTTACTTCAATGTAAACTACTTTGACAATGTTTGTATTGCAAGTGTTGTTTGAAAACGAAAAAACATCAAGTTAGATTTGGTTTTTTATTTCATAGGTAGAGAGAAAATTTTCAATAATTTTCATTCAGAAAGAAAAATTTGTTCGAGTGAGTTCGTGGCGAGAATATTGAATTTATATTGTGAAATAAAAAGAGAGCTTAAGAGGAATCATTAATTTTTTGCTCCTGATATACATACTGGGATATATATATATATTCAAATTCCATTTTTTTTGGATTGCATCCAATTTCGGAGGAGGAAACTTTGTGAAGGATTTTGACTGGTAAGGATATCTATTGAGCAGTATGAGTTGGTGTCAGTTTCTGATTATTCGTTATTGTAGTGGTGTACATTGGAAATTTAGTTGGGCCAGTGATTGACTAAGGTTCTCCCTGTGGCGACTGGATTCGTGCAACATTACGCAACCGGTTTTCGACCGGGAGGAAAAAGGCGATTCCAGAGTTCGATACGGGAGACTTATACCTGGGAGACAATTTCTACTGAAATTCAACTTGGGAAAAAGTCCTGTGCCAAGTGAACTTTTCATACAAAAGAATCTGGAAGCGGATTGCGATTCCTGCAGTATAAGTAGCTGTTAGGAATGCTGATGTCGTTTTAATCGACCTAATTTATTTACCTCAAAAGTTCAATTTCAAACATTCAATACCATTTGTGCCGGAAATAATTTTTTTGATCTAATCGCGAGTGCATTTTATCATTTTGATTTTGTTTTGCCAAAGTTAACGTAAATTTAACTTGAATACTTAAGTGTTTTTTTTTTTTTTTTTTGATCTTGTTTTACTTTTATCTTTTCCCCCTGATACTCATTCAAATCTCAAAGGTCACTCATCATCACACGTAATAATCATGACATAATCCTTATAATGTAAATAATTTAAAATCACAAAACACATTCCCAAACATTCCCCTATTCTCCTTAACATTTACCTTCGAATTAATGGTGCAATAATCAATGCAACTCTTCGTCAGTCATCGGGCGCCTGTTGACAACGTTGGACCATAAAGAAAATGTAAGTGAAGTTAGTCTATTTTAATTTCAATATTTTTTTTTGTGTTGTCATCATATTGGAAAATACCCTCTATCAAGTGGGAGGGGAAAAAAAAAATACTATAAAAGTAACGTAACATAAAATTTATTAAGAATTATTTCCTTAATGGTTAAATTCATTTGAGTTTGCGTGTTTTTATGTTGCGTTATTTATTTTTTTTGAACTATTTTATTGATTTTTTTTGATTTGATACCTGTCATGAGTTTTGAGTGAGTTTTTTTTTGACATTCCATTTAATTAAAATCCTTCCAAGAATGAATATTTAATTCCGTATCTGGATATTTTACCTAGATATTTTGTAATTTAAGTTTTTTTTATAATTAGATAATTTGTCATATCCTGTTTGAATAAATGTAGTTTATAACGTTTTCTTTCCATAAAAAAAAAAATGGTATATTAAAATATATTGTGGTGTTACGAAAGGTGAAGTCAGAGGTATGGGTTAGGTAAGAGTTTTTTTTTGTTCAATATTTTCAATTGGGCTGACAAAATAATTTTAGCATATGTCAGTATGGAGGGTGGGCTATGGACCGGTGTAGTAAACAACATCTCCTACTACACCTTAAACATCGACAGCTAGGGCTATCCGGTTATTTTTTTTCCTGCTTCTTATTAATTCATATGTATTGCTTTGTGTGTTAATATGTATTTTTATTTGTTTATGCTACCTAAATTTATAATCCTGAACGATTGAATTTGTCTGGGAACACAACACAACCCTCCCACCGACGAGCACAGCCGACCCAGTAGGTAGCCCGTTCCCAAAGTAGAACATCTAAAAAGGACAATCGTTACAGAGATTTTTGGCGCCCAACGTGGGGCCTCAGTGTTCGTAATTTTATAATTTTCTAGTGCAGTTTCCTTCTAGAGACTGAGGCCTTTTGAATCTGTGATGGGTGGCTTTACATATGAATTAATTTTCTTTTATTTTTCCTTGTATTATTTAGCTGTTGTGTTGGGATTTTGATAATTTGGAATAAACTATAAGTTGTTGTCATGATTTTAGTTCCAAAATTGTCATTTTATGGCACAATAGTTAAAAGGGTTTGGGTTCGAACTTGAGAAGTCAGTTTGGTTTATATCGATTTGATTGTCGTTCGACTCTTACTCTCCTATTCTTTTATTCTTTATTTTTCCGCTATGTTTATTTTACATTAGGCGTTTCTTCTTCTTCGGAATTGTATTTTGTTTTCCTACAGGGACTTGACTCTTTATGGTGTAGTGAGATTTAAAGTCGTTGGTCTTAATCGATGATTTTCCCGCAACAAAAGTTGAAGTTCTTTCATGTGTTGGCTCAAAGTGGTGTTGGGATTTTACTCTGTTGGCTATTGTTCAACGTTTCCAACCATTTTTGAGTTTCCTGTTTTAGGTCTCTTCTAGTTTGCCGTCGTGTTAGTTGAATAATACTTAGTTTTGTATTTTATACCAATATTATCATTTTAATTTATATTGAGTTTTTATAATTTGATTATTTTTATTCCTACCTATATTTCCATACCGTGGTACTTCATCGAGTAGTAATATATTGTGTTATTTCAAGTTTTTACTAATTGCCTTAACAGCAAGGTTTGCGTATTGAGAGTGGATATTGATCTTTTATTTTTTTTTGTGGAACTTTGGTTCTGAATGTGCTTAAGGTTGTTTTTGCTGAATATAAATTTAGCTTAGTGGTTATTGACGGAAGAAAGGAAAAAAAGTGTTGATAGTCTGCTGTTTTCTAATTAGCTTAGTTTTTATCTTTGGTCTATCTGCTGGTACGGAAAAGGAAAAGAAGGAGAATGCCGGTGGTTCGGAGCGATGATGAAACATCTGTCCGGGGTGAGCAAGTTATAGATGATATCGCTATTCATGAGGATCAGGGAGCATGTGGTGATACAGCTACCCCAGTTAATCGAACTGGACGACCAAGGACTCGATTGCAGATGCGTAGGGAAGCTGCAAATCAAGAGAGTTTCAATGACACACGAGTACGCCGTATTGTGGAGGATTCACTTTGTGGACTCAGAGAAGAATTAATGGACTCGATTGCAGAAGCGCTCAGAGGCTTAACTTTAGGTAATTCTATTCCGGTTAGACAAGAAGTGCATAATGAGCAAACGGAGCAAGTAATTATGGATCAGATAAGACCCGATGACCATGATAGCCGGAGTATGACTTCACGAAGTGGGCGTAATGATCGTCGGAATCATGGTTCTCGACATGCTGATGCTGAGTTTGACCGCAACTCAGAGAGAGTTCTGAACTTAATTCGGAATTGGAAAATTCGTTTTACTGGGGATACTTCGGAGGTTACTGTCGATGAGTTTATCTACAGGGTTAAAACTTTGACCAAAGCGAATTTGCGAGGGGATTTTGATCTACTATATGAGCATGCACATATTCTTTTCGATGGGAAGGCGTTGAAGTGGTTTTGGAGATTTCATCGTAGCTGCGAGGATATAAACTGGAACGAATTGTGTGACGCTTTGAAAAAGCAGTATAAGGATTATAATACTGACTTCGATATTAGAGATGAAATCAGACGCAGAAAGCAGCGGCCGAACGAATCGTTTGACGATTACCATGACACGATAATGGTTTTATGTGATAGGTTAAGAACACCGTTATCGGATTACGAACTGTGTGAGACGATACAGAGGAATTTACGACCGGACGTTCGACATGAACTGTTACATTTAGAGATCTCGTGTGTGTCTGAGTTAAGACGTGCCGTTAGGCGTCATGAAAAGTTTATTAGAGATAGGACAACATCGAACTCGAATAGGAGGTCATGCCAAAAGGGCCAAGTTTCAGAGATTGTGGATAATAAAAAATCAGCCGGATGTGGAAGATGACGTTGTAGAGAGCAGCTCGGAGGTGTGTTTAATGGTGCACACTGGTAACTGTTGGAATTGCGAAAAGAGTGGCCACAGTTTCATTGACTGTATTGAACCACGTACAGTATTCTGTTACGGATGCGGGACCAAAAACGTTTACAAACCTCAATGTTCTAAATGTTCTCACAACCGGGGAAACGTCTTGAAGGATGTCCGCCGAATGAAGAACGGACATCCGGAAAGAAATTAGATAACAATGAAATAGTAGATTATACTTTACTGGATAGGACAACTCAACCTGCTAAACTTAATATACCTGATATGACAAATTTAACCGATATGATAATTAAACCTGATTTGACTAGAATTCATCCATTGCAACGACCATACCATGTTCGCCTGAAGGAATATATTCGTGCTAGAGAGCGGATTTTTAATGAGCCGAACTGTAAAAAGCAATTTAATAGATCATCGCGAAGGATTCGAGAATTTTACGAGAGAAAGAGGCAATACCGCAAATATGTTATATCGGCATTGGTCAGTAAAGAAAGCGATAACAGACCGTATATCGTACTTAAAACTCTGGGTGAAAATCGATATGCATTGTTGGATAGCGGTGCAAATGTGAGTGTGATTGGCGGTGGTTTTTGTGTTAAGATTATGGAGTCCAGGAGCTATTGCCATGGTGGTGGAAATGTTAGAACAGCGGACGGTCAACGACAACATGTAATAGGAACAGTTACATTGGAAATTGGATATAATACACAATTTAAGTCTGTCACCTTCTTGTTAATTCCATCTATTACCCAAGATTTAATTTGTGGCATGGATTTTTGGGAGGAATTTGGTATCCGTATAGAAATCAAAAACATTGTGAATGAACTAGCTTTAGTGGAGGATGAGAGAATACCCCTATCAGGAGTGCAAAAGCAACAACTGCAGAAGGTCATTGATTACTTTCCAAATTCTGAACGCGACGGTTTGGGATGTACTACATTACTAGAACATCGAATTGATACGGGAAATGCAGCACCAATTAAACAGAGGTTTTACCCTATTTCGCCCGCGAGGGAAAAACTCTTGTGTGAGGAAATTGATCGGATGCTAAAATTGGGGGTTATAGAGGAATGCCCAACATCTCCGTGGTCGTCTCCAGGGGTTTTGATTGTCAAACCAGGCAAAGTGCGTTTCTGTTTGGACAGTCGGAAATTGAACTCGGTGACGACCAAAGACGCTTACCCAATACCCAATATAGACGGACTAATATCAAGACTTCCTCCAGTTTATTTCATTTCCAAAGTGGATCTAAAGGATGCATTTTGGCAAATTCAACTGGACAACGACTCGCGTCCGAAAACAGCGTTCACAATCCCTAATCGACCCTTGTATAATTTCACCAGAATGCCATTTGGATTGTGCAATGCACCACAAACAATGTGCAGACTGATGGACCAAGTTATACCGTACAATTTGAAGGCTAACGTTTTCGTTTACCTTGATGACTTACTTATAATCTCGAAAGACTTTGACGAACACATAAAACACCTACAGGAGGTTGCTACACAACTTCGAAAGGCAAATCTAACCATCAATGTGAATAAAAGCAGTTTTGCCATTCGGCAAGTGCAGTACCTGGGTTACATAGTTGGGGAAGGAACTCTGAAAGTCGACCCGGGAAAAGTTAATGCCATTGCCGAATTTCCCGTACCAAAATCCGTGAGGCAGCTACGTCAATTTCTGGGCATGGCTGGCTGGTATCGGAGATTTATTGACGACTATGCTACAGTTACGTTTCCGATGACAGAATTGTTGTCGAAAAAGAAAATCTTCAAATGGACAGAGGATGCACAGACATCTTTTGAGATCATTAAACATAAGTTGACGACAGCTCCAGTGTTGGTACATGCGAATTTCGCCAAACCGTTCATTCTCCAATGTGACGCAAGTACGTTCGGCGTGGGAGCGGTGTTGGCTCAGTTGGATGATGAGGGGAACGAACGGCCAATCGCATACATGTCGAAAAAATTAAACAAGGCCCAAAGGAATTATTCGATTACCGAATTGGAATGTTTAGCGGTCATCTTGGCCATAAAGAAATTTAGGGCGTACATTGAAGGCCACGAATTCAGAGTTATCTCAGACCATGCAAGCCTCAAATGGCTGATGAGACAGAAAGACCTAACGGGCTGTTTGGCCAGATGGTCCTTAAAATTGCAAGGTTTCGACTTTACAATCGAACATCGAAAGGGTAAAGACAATATTGTGCCCGACGCATTATCTCGAGCCTTTGAAGATACTACAACAGTGGCGGTGTTGGATTTACCAGTATTGCCCTCTATTGACCTTGATTCACCAGCATTTGACAGTCCTGAATACACCCGGCTTAGAAAGGAATTTTCGGAAGTTGATCTGCCGGATTACAAAGTCGTCGATAAATTTATTTACAGAAGAACTGATTTCACGGGTGGTAATGTGGATGAATCTGAGACGTGGAAGTTATGGGTTCCGGAAGAATTACGAAAAGACGTGTTATATGCTGCACATGACGTACCTTCGGCAGCGCATGGAGGTGTGGCAAAAACTGTACATCGCATCCGTGAATTCTTCTTCTGGCCCAGATTGGTGAGTGATGTAAAGGATTACGTACTCGACTGTGACTCCTGCAAGACTTCCAAAGTACCAACATATACTCTTAAGCCGCCTATGGGTCAAATGACAGAAACGGAGAGACCTTTTCAACGGCTCTACTTGGACCTCATAGGACCATTTCCACGAACTAAAAACGGAAATATGGGGATTTTAATAATCATGGACCACTTTACGAAATTTACATTCTTGAAACCTCTGAAGAAATTCGTGACAAAACCGATCGTCGATTACCTCAGAAACGAGATTTTTACCTGCTATGGTGTCCCGGAATTCATAATATCTGACAACGGAAGCCAATTCAAGTCCACTGAATTTAAGAATTTGATGGTTCAGTTTGGAGTTACACACCAGTTTACTGCAGTATACAGCCCTCAATCTAATGCGAGCGAAAGGGTTAACCGTTCCATCAACGAAGCGCTTCGCTCATATGTTCGAAACGATCAACGGCAATGGGATGAATATTTGCCAAGTGTAAATTGTGCAATTCGTAGTGGCATACATCAGACAACAGGAAAGACTCCTTACAAACTTCTATTCGGACAAACAATGATTAACCACGGACAGGATTACAAAATTTTACGTAATTTGAGATTATTGGCGGAGTCGGACACTCAAATAGAAAGACAGGACAATTTCACTCTTCTTCGGGACTCAATACGGACTAAAATTAAGGAGGCATATGATCGCAACGTCAAATCCTATAATCTAAGATCCCGTAGAAGAGAATTTAATGTAGGTCAGGAGGTAATACATCGAAATTTCGCTCAAAGCTCTATGACGGATTATTCCAGCGCCAAGCTGGCTCCTACCGGTGTAAAAGCTGTGGTAAGGAAGAAATTGGGCAACGTTAACTACGAACTGGAAGATCGCGATGGTGGACATGTAGGCGTATATCATATGAAAGATATATGGACGTAAAATGGCTTATAGGTTATTATATCGTCCCTTGTTTCAGATTAAGTCCTGCAGCGAGCTTGGTTCTTTATCTGCTTTGTGATAGTGACGATGTTACAGGTGTTTGTGGCCAACGATTTGTTATTATTTATTTGACATTTGTTATTCCACTTGATATTTCTGAATTAGTTTACTGATAATATTTCATTTTTCCCCCTCCTAATCATAGTTTTTTTTACTTCAATGTAAACTACTTTGACAATGTTTGTATTGCAAGTGTTGTTTGAAAACGAAAAAACATCAAGTTAGATTTGGTTTTTTATTTCATAGGTAGAGAGAAAATTTTCAATAATTTTCATTCAGAAAGAAAAATTTGTTCGAGTGAGTTCGTGGCGAGAATATTGAATTTATATTGTGAAATAAAAAGAGAGCTTAAGAGGAATCATTAATTTTTTGCTCCTGATATACATACTGGGATATATATATATATTCAAATTCCATTTTTTTTGGATTGCATCCAATTTCGGAGGAGGAAACTTTGTGAAGGATTTTGACTGGTAAGGATATCTATTGAGCAGTATGAGTTGGTGTCAGTTTCTGATTATTCGTTATTGTAGTGGTGTACATTGGAAATTTAGTTGGGCCAGTGATTGACTAAGGTTCTCCCTGTGGCGACTGGATTCGTGCAACATTACGCAACCGGTTTTCGACCGGGAGGAAAAAGGCGATTCCAGAGTTCGATACGGGAGACTTATACCTGGGAGACAATTTCTACTGAAATTCAACTTGGGAAAAAGTCCTGTGCCAAGTGAACTTTTCATACAAAAGAATCTGGAAGCGGATTGCGATTCCTGCAGTATAAGTAGCTGTTAGGAATGCTGATGTCGTTTTAATCGACCTAATTTATTTACCTCAAAAGTTCAATTTCAAACATTCAATACCATTTGTGCCGGAAATAATTTTTTTGATCTAATCGCGAGTGCATTTTATCATTTTGATTTTGTTTTGCCAAAGTTAACGTAAATTTAACTTGAATACTTAAGTGTTTTTTTTTTTTTTTTTGATCTTGTTTTACTTTTATCTTTTCCCCCTGATACTCATTCAAATCTCAAAGGTCACTCATCATCACACGTAATAATCATGACATAATCCTTATAATGTAAATAATTTAAAATCACAAAACACATTCCCAAACATTCCCCTATTCTCCTTAACATTTACCTTCGAATTAATGGTGCAATAATCAATGCAACTCTTCGTCAGTCATCGGGCGCCTGTTGACAACGTTGGACCATAAAGAAAATGTAAGTGAAGTTAGTCTATTTTAATTTCAATATTTTTTTTTGTGTTGTCATCATATTGGAAGATACCCTCTATCAAGTGGGAGGGGAAAAAAAAAATACTATAAAAGTAACGTAACATAAAATTTATTAAGAATTATTTCCTTAATGGTTAAATTCATTTGAGTTTGCGTGTTTTTATGTTGCGTTATTTATTTTTTTTGAACTATTTTATTGATTTTTTTTGATTTGATACCTGTCATGAGTTTTGAGTGAGTTTTTTTTTGACATTCCATTTAATTAAAATCCTTCCAAGAATGAATATTTAATTCCGTATCTGGATATTTTACCTAGATATTTTGTAATTTAAGTTTTTTTTATAATTAGATAATTTGTCATATCCTGTTTGAATAAATGTAGTTTATAACGTTTTCTTTCCATAAAAAAAAAAATGGTATATTAAAATATATTGTGGTGTTACGAAAGGTGAAGTCAGAGGTATGGGTTAGGTAAGAGTTTTTTTTTGTTCAATATTTTCAATTGGGCTGACAAAATAATTTTAGCATATGTCAGTATGGAGGGTGGGCTATGGACCGGTGTAGTAAACAACATCTCCTACTACACCTTAAACATCGACAGCTAGGGCTATCCGGTTATTTTTTTTCCTGCTTCTTATTAATTCATATGTATTGCTTTGTGTGTTAATATGTATTTTTATTTGTTTATGCTACCTAAATTTATAATCCTGAACGATTGAATTTGTCTGGGAACACAACACAACCCTCCCACCGACGAGCACAGCCGACCCAGTAGGTAGCCCGTTCCCAAAGTAGAACATCTAAAAAGGACAATCGTTACAGTACCACCACACAACACACGCAGCATCATTGGCCAGCAACGCAAAGGCTGTCGCGACACACACAACATCACCACAAAACAGCACCATCGGTCGGCTGCACATACGTTCTTTGAAATTGTGGCGTTCAGGCAATCAACGTAACATAACATGGGACATAATTCTCATTTAGTTTATGCCACCTATAATATAAGCAGACGACGTTTTTCACAACGATTTCTCCTTGATTGTACGAAGACAAGCATCTTTGTTAAACGGAAAATAAGACTGTACAATCGGACGTTGAGTCTGTACAATCGGGCAATAGGCCTGTACAATCGGACCTACGAGTCTGTACAACCGGGCAATAGGCCTGTACAATCGGACTAACGAGTCTGTACAATCGGGCAATAGGCCTGTACAATCGGACTAACGAGTCTGTACAATCGGACCTTGAGTCTGTACAATCGGAAAATAGGCCTGTACAATCGGACCTACAAGTCTGTATAATCGGGCAATAGGCTTGTACAATAGGACCTTGAGTCTGTACAATTGGACCTACGAGTCTGTACAATCGGGCAATAGGCCTGTACAATCGGACCTTGAGTCTGTAAAAAAAACGTGTAGTTGTAAGGACAGGGCCTTTTTGTTCTTATCCTTCCGTTGCAGGACCTAAGCAAATCTCACTAGAAGGTCCTGCCTGGTTTACCTGTGAGTCCTCGACGAATTACCGCAACCCGTCCCGTGTCCCATCACCGAATTACCGCCGCGTCAAATCCGTCCTGCTTCCCGTCACCGAATTACCGCCGTTCGTCTAAGGACCATTTCTCTGTACAAAGGATAACAACCCCAGTCACCGCAGCACCTTACACCAGACACCATCAACGATACGAGGCCACCGACCAAGCATAATCCCCAGTCATCATTACTCGCCATCAAACATCTTAAGGATATCAGACCGGTGACTTCATTTAGCTTAAGGATTTGGAGTGTTTTTGTTCTATTTTAATTTTGTGGATTATAAAATAAGTAAATAAAATATATAATATCCTGCCCTAGTCAGGGAAAATCCACTCTTTTATTTCGTAAGGTTTTGAGGGTCCTTGCGAAGACCCTGGAGGCGGCTGAGCTACCTCAGCCTAAGATAAAACCCCCGTTATAACGAGTTAATATTTCCACAAAACTACTTATGGTATTGCAAATGGGCTACATGTCCCCGCCCCTTCTGGTACCTCCCATACAAATACATCATTCCGCCCACCTTAGAAATCCAGTAATAATATCATTACACCCAACGGGATCTTACCCAAATTCTGTATTTAGTAAAGATATTCAGTAAAAAGTTTTAGAAATAAAAATTGGAAGTCTAGCCACGACCCTTCTGGTACCTCCCATACAAATGTACATTTTCGCCCACGTTACAGATGGAGCAATAACATCAATAAAACCAACGCGATCGTACCCAAATTCTTTATTTAGTAAAGCTATAGCAGGATAGAGTTTTGGAGCAAAAACTGAATGTTTAGCCACAAATCTGGTAACTCCCATACGCATCTGGTACCGCTCACTTTAGAAATCGATTAATATTATTAATAGACCCAACGTGCCCAAATTCTGTATTTAGTAAAGCTATAGCAGGATACAGTTTCGGAGAAAAAAAAGCTGGTGAGGTGCATTTACTTAAAAATTTGTAAAAAAATAATAAGAAAAACCCCATTTTAGTTTTTAGACATGTTATACATATTTAATAGACCTATTTAAAAATATTTTTTTTTGGAAAAATAGACTTGATCTTTCTAATGGCATCAAGATCTTTCAAATCGTTTGAGTCATTCCATAGTATCGTAGCTTAAAAGTACCAATTACCATCATTTTTCAAATATTTTGGTATCTTGCCACGCCCACATATTTTCAAAAATGTAATTTCTAAAAATGAGGTTGTGTTTCTGTAGGTAAAATGTAGTTGTATGCAACATTTCATTAAAATATGAGGGGGTCGGGTTCAAGATGTCCCTTTTTTATAAGTTTTGACATGAAATTCATCATATTTAAAATTTGCAGCATAATTTGCCTCAAATTATCTTATTATTTTTATTTTAGACAATACTGCTAATGCGATTGTTTATTAAATTTTGCAGTTAATTTTACTAAATATTTAACAAACCTCGTTACTTTACAATTATTGCATGTGAAACCGGGACAAAAAGTTCACTTTGTCAAACGAGCAGCAGCAACTAACAACTGCAACCAATTGAAGAGAGGTCTGCAGTTGTTGGGTAATAAATGAAAACAAGTGCAATAGAAAGCGCAAATAAAAAATGGTCACTAAACACAATACACTTTTATTATATTCTAGTTAGTATTGAAGCGCAATAAAGAGTGTGCCGTAACCAATGGCGAACAAAAACTTCGTCGCTGTTTGAAGAAAATGACAACAAAAACGTCAGTGCTGTTAGTTTGGTCGTGGTATTTGTGTGGAAGAGAAGAAAAGATCAAAAGTAATAAATGAATTCTCAGAGGACTCATATAACAACGTTTGTTTGGTTTTTTTTATGAGGCAAGAAATATTGAAAGAAGTCTTTGTTTATCCGAATTACTTTCTAAGTGTAAGCACATTTCAGGGCTGTAGCCTGTAAATAGTGGGAAAATTAATTCGCTAAATAAAAAAAATACTATTTGTTTGTTATATGACGGTTTACATTGTAAAAAAGATTACTTAAAAAAAATTGTATTTTAAACGGTCACATAGCAAACAAATAGTAAATTTTTATTTAGTAAATTAATTGTATCAATCTAGTCTATATTATAGGTCTGGTCGTGTGCAACATGACCCTGTATACCAAAGTTTTCCTTACACCCTCAAAATCTTGACTTACAGTTGAAAAACCATTTTTTCGGATCTTTCCTCACTTATGAGCATATAACTCAGTCAATTCTTAGCCGAGTTTAAATTTCTTAACGATTTTGAAAAGAAGAGTCTTAAAGCTTTTCAACTATATATACTTCTACATAGATAACTTGTTACATCTGTGTCACATTGTCACTTTTGTGTCACATTGTGTTGTTGGCCCATTAAAATGTGGTAATCTTAAATACCGAATGATACCTTTGACAAATTTTAACAAGCAAATATTCACCACTCACTGTTTACATCAACATTTTAGTAATTTAAATGTGTTGAGATTTAATTTAAAAGAATTAGATAGCCTTACTCTATTATTATATGAAAAGGACAGGCATAAGGCAAACTGTTCATGCAAAATGAAATAACTGAACTAAATAGTTTAACAAACTTTTCCTACATAATAACAACAAGATACCGGAATACGGCAACCTTTTGATTCTACTTAAAAAGATATCAAAGAATCACAGCAGGTGTTTTGCAGGAAAGCAAATATGAAAACATCTCTTCTGTTGTAAATTTGCAAAGTGTTAATTAATTCAATTGAATGCTTCTTGGAATTATGTGTTTCTTTTGCTACGAAGAGTTTATAGCAAGAAAACAAATGGCAGATGTACAATATTCATATGTTTACACTGTGGGAATTTTAGTTATATGCAATTCACTTGTAACAGTAAAAATAAATATTTAAGTAATAAGAAGTGATCGTATAAATTGTAATTTATAAACAATGAAATTTTAATTGATTACATAGTAGGCTGTAAGTAATAACAGACGGCACAACGTTTGGACAGGACAAAACCTATTTAACACTCTCTGCGCCGTCCATCGAGTCTATTGCTAAAGAATTTTCGAGCTGAAGCATTTTCACCCATTAGAATAACTTGTCCCAGTCAGCGCATTCGGTCTATTTGGACACACTTGACTAGGACGATGTCGTAATGAAACTAAAAACTTAATATCCCTTTACACCCCATGAACGAGGTATAGGATGCTTATCGCGTTGTTGTGAATTTATTCGTTTTTAGATTCACAACAAACGGTACCTACTTGTTTATCGACGAATGCTAACGTCACTGTTTAAGCAGCTTTTACTAGACATGCCGATTGACTCGACAATTATACGTATATACCACGGCCGGTCGTTATATAAACTTAATTTCCCTTTGCACCCCATGAATGAGGTATGGGATAGCTTCTCGCGTTGTTGTGAATTATTTTTAGATTCGCAACTAACGGCACCTACTTGTTTATCGACGAATGCGAACGTCACTGTTTGAGAAGCTCTTACTAGACACGCCGATTGACTCGACACTTAACACTGCGAAGTTGCTGTCAACAACATTCGATGGGAGCCGACAATGAAAGAACAATTTTTGAACCTGCGATATCCCGCATGGTGTCGCATGGTGTTCTAACCACTATGCCCCGGCCGGTCCCATATAGCTCACAATTAATACGACGACCTATAAATTGATGTTTATTGTGTTATTAATAATATCTATTTGTAATGGGTAAAAATGCTTAAGACTTGCATAAAGGTTAAAAACAGGATGATGAGGGTCACAATATTTGCGAAGTATTTTTTATCGAATATTCTCAAAATATATGAATCCGCTTGTATCATTACCCAAAATTCTGCGCAGAATAGCACGGCATTTAGAATCAGTGTCTGGTATAGTTGTGATCTTTGTTCGTCGAGAGAGGGCTTCGAAATTAAATCGTTTTCTTAGCGCATGGTAGCAGCGGTTTACGATCAATACTCGTCTCTTGATTTCCAGACTGACATTATTATTTTATAGTCCGATTTAGAGACCGATTGCTTCTCAATGTTTAAAAATGTCTATTTTCACTGCAGACTTCGTGTCAGCCAGTGTCATCCCGCAAAGTTGTATTAGCTTCGCGGGGATACCAAACTCAGCCATAGCATCTTACAATTTCTGTGGTATCGTACTGTCGAATGCAGCTTTGTAATCGATAAATAGATGGTAGGTATCAATCTCCATCTCTTGGGTCTGTTCCAGGATTTGTCGTAGTGTTAATATCTGGTCGGTCGTGGAATTACCAGGTCTAAAACCACACTGATAAAGTGCAGTCAGGTTCGCCAGAATTGGCTTTGGTCTGTCACATAACACAATAGGCAGGACCTTGTAAGCGATGGGTAAAAGGCAGATCTCGCAATAGTTGGTACACACACTTGGATCGTCTTTCTTAAGTGGAGGATAAGAACACTCAGATTCCAATCATCGGGCATGCATTCTTTTAGCCAAACATGGTAACATGGTTGCAGCAGCTCATCGCCGTCCATCGGAGCTTTATTATTTTCAAGCCGTGGAATTGCCGTGCTGATCTCGTTTTGGCTCAGTGGTGGACAATCTACTCCGTTCGTAGATGGTGCTTTCGGGAACGAAAGTGTTCCCTCCATATTTGCAGCACACTCTGAGTGTCAGTGACCAGATTTCCGTCTCTGTCCTTATGGGTGGGGATTGCTGTTCCAAAACGTTTGATTTTTTCCTCTGGAAAGACCTTCGAACTTCGTCCCTTTTCCTGTAATTATACCCTTACCCTACGGGTAGGAGAGTATATTTCAAAAGTGTATATACCCAAAAGTGTAACATATAGATGGAATCACTTTAGTCCCTAGGTTCCTTTGAACTAAATTCGATTCATGACTTTATTAGTTAGTTGTTGTAGCCATGTCCGTCTGTCTGTCTGACCATCGAGCTGGTACGCTCGATAATTCCCGAAAGACGCAACCACTTGTTTTGAAACTTTCCATGGGTCAATATTTTCCCAAAATTGCTCACAATATTAGAAATGTCCGCCCCTTCTGGTACCTCCCTATCAAATGTTCGATTCCGCCCAATTAAGATATCGAGTAATAATATCAATACACCTAACACGATCGTGTCCAAATTATATATTTAGTGAACAGGATAACAGGATAAAGTTTTGGAAAAAAAATTTTAAGTCTAGCCACGCCCCTCCTGGTACCTCCCATAAAAATTGATCATTCCGCCCACTTAAGAAATCGAGTAATAATAGCAATACACCCAATGTGGGGGAGGTATTTTTCAGTCAGTTCACTTGACTGAAATTTCTCTACTGGTTTTTGATGTCTTTTCTTTCGTAGACGCTATTTTCGCCTGAAGAGGCGTGTCTTCTCCCTCCTCTTCTCATAATAACGCTCTGTCGCAGCACGCGTTGCCATTGACTGCAATTTTGCTCTTTATGCAGCATCGTTTTCCTCAGACATTATTCATTGTACCGGGGCTTGTCTGAGCGTTTCAAAATACAGTACGGTCATTGGGGCAGTGGTCATAAAATTTGCAATATGCTGCCACTGGGAACCGCAGATTTGGGTGGGTTGTTTGAAGTAGTTGAGGGAGTTGAGGGAGTTGGTTGTAGTAGGCACTGGCTATCTCGAAGGTATGCAGCTTTTGTGATGTCTAGCTTCCTTTGCACTACTTAAGTTAGTTAGCACTACTTAATCGCGACCGTGGCAGTGCGGGAGATCCGTGGTTCTATTCCCGGCTCCAATCATCAAAATTTTTCTTTCATTGCCGATCCCGTTGATGTTGTCGATAGCAACTTCGCAGTATAAGTGTCGAGTTAATCGGCATATTTAGTAAAAGCTTCCCAAACAGTGACGTTCGCATTCATCGATAAACAAGTAGGTGCCGTTCGTTGCGAATCTAAAAGGGAAATTAAGTTTATATAAGTAAGCTTAATCGCGTTCGAGTCAATGTTTCCAGCACGCATCACATGCGTTCATAACGCTTAAGACACACCTTCCATTGATTACCACGTGATTAATCTCGTTCCTTGTCTTTTGATCAGGGGATATCCAGGTTGCCTTGTGGATATCTTTCTAGTTCCACTCACTAGCATATTGCTTGCCATCCCGAATCTTACCAGTCTGAATCCGTTATCGGATATATTGTTTTGTAGACTGACTTTTTCGCTTAGCTGAACCAAAAGCATCTTCTCTTCCTATTTTAGCATTAACATCTCCCAGAACAATTTAAATGTCTTGAACAGGGCATCTTCATTTATTTTCTCAAAGCGCTCAAAGAATGCATCTTTAATGACCTCGTTTTTGTTTTACGTCCTAGCTTGTACAGAATTCAGCGTTATGTAAAAGTCACTTACAGGTTAAATCGTGAGACCAGGTGTCGAAGTCTATTGCCGACAATGAATCCACAACAAAATTCGTGTCTTTCTTCATGGCACCTGTCATATTTTTTTCGTCTTGTGCATCCTTGTCCCGTCCATCGCATTTACTGTAAGGCGGTGATTTCAGTCGTATATTTGTAGAGAACATCCGCCAGTTTGATAGAGGCACCATCTCTCCAGCGAGGTCGGACATTCCAGGTGTATTTTTGCCGATCCAAGTCTCTTGGGGCTGCCAAAGCCACTAAGCCGTTGTGTTGAGCTTCAGCAACTTCTGTTACCTACTTTCTAAGACGTATCGGTGGCAGAATGCCATTTAGGTCACTGAACGTTGCGCCTTCTCAGATTTGCTACCCTGAACGGACGTTCAATGGCATTGTCCTGGGAATACATGATCTCCCGGATGTTGTTAGCTGTTTGGGGACCTTAAAAGATAGTTTCTGGTTGTTGTCAGGTGAATAACGATAAGAAACCCTCAAATTAGAAAATTCCCCATTCAACAGTTTTATTGTAACTGCTACAAATTTATTGTAACTGCTAAATTTGTTTCAGCTAAATCGGACTAGTAGTTCTCGAGTTATGTCATACAAAAGAGCCTAAAACGTGACAAATTCCCTTATACGATACTTACTAACTTCAAATCAATATTAAATTATCATGGCATGTAACTTGACAAAACGAGTAGTGCTGAAATTCTTCTTTTTGGGGCTACTTTCACGTGCAGCTCTCAGAATTAAGTGCTAAATCACGGTGTAGTATTTTCCAAAATCTTATATCGAATTCAAAACGTTTCCATAGTAACCCCCGGTTCATACTACACTAGTGATATTTTATTTCCACAGCATCTGAATAGCTCACATATATAGTCCTTTTAGTGCATTCTCTGCAAATAAAATGATCATAAAAATCATTTTCCATTGTATTTCGGTTTGTATGCATGTATTCAAGTGTGGACAGCCATGTACATCTGCAATACATAACAGCAAATACTATTCGGGTGGGAATGAATATTTATAATGGCATTCTTAAGAAAATATTTTTGCATAAAATTCACAAGAAAATTTTGCAAGTGTGTAGTGGTATGTGAGAAGCAGGATCTGCTCTTAAATATAAGTATACGATGCAATGTGCAAGGGGCTTACACACACACAACGACCAACCAAAAACAAAAACGAATGAGAAGCTAAAGTGAAAGAAGAACAAGCATAAGTAAAAGCTTAAATAAAAACAAACAACTTAAATTTTCTTAAGCTGTCATCTTAACCCATTCAACATTCATCGGCCGGGCCACTCTATCCCCAAAAATGGAAGGACATGGACTACTGCAGAAAAATAAGAATTATAGATCCATTGTCTTCCGTTTCTTTTGTTATACATCTTGTAACGGGCGGCGACCACGGTCGAAGTAGTGATAGAACAGCTGGAGGTCTTTGGGATGTGGGCAAATATGGTCAAACTCAGTGGAAAGTGGTTTTAGCACAGATTTTATTTTCTACGCTATAGTATACTTCAACCAACAGCCAAGGCAACCAAGTAAAGTCCATCTTAAGGATATGCAGTAAAGTATCATGTGTAAGTTTAACACATTTTAAGGATTTTGATTTGAGACATTTCCTTTTTGGTTGTAATTTATACTCAGGGTATATTGACGGCTTCCATCAGGTGTATTTTTATGTGACACATACACATATCTGTTGTTATACCATGGCAAGAGACATTTCTAAGCCAATAGATTTAAAAAATATACTTAATACTAAGCCTTGCATTCAGTTTCTGTCACAAGTGACGAGTTAAGTTATACTAGCTTAAATTATGTTCTGGCAGTGAAATGGTTGAGTAGTGTGCAGATTTTAAAAATGTCTTAGATTAGTATTAGAATTTAAAATTTAAAACATTGAATAAGACTGCGTATTTAGGTTGGTGTAGTGAACAGCGTTAGTTGTAGTAATGTAAAGAAGGAAAGTTAGTAGGAAAATCTTACGCAATACAACATTTTTCAGCTAATTGATTTGGGACTCAATTCTGAGAATTGCACGTAAAAGTAGCCCCAAAAAGAAGAAGTTCTGCATTATTCGTTTTGTAAAGCTACATGCCATAATAATTTAATATCGATTTGAAGTTACTAAATATCGTATAGGGGATTTAGTCATGTTTTGTTTGACATAACTCGAGAACCACTAGTCCGATTAAGCTGAAAGTAGTTTAATCTTTCCTTTAATCTGTTCATATAACGTTTACCTACATAAGCAACAGTTTCACTTTTCCATTCATCAAAAGATTTGCAACAGGGTTTATTGTGTAGCAGTTACAATAAAATTGTTGTACCCCGTGACGTATGATTTACGTGTAATATTACTTACGTTATATAAGAATATTTCAAATTATATAAAATTTACATTTTTCTTAATAAACTCTTTAATTTAACCATTGCACACTACATTTTAGGTGTGAATCTCTACATTATATCAATTTAAAGACACTTGAAGAAATCCTTCAAATTATATGTACTCTTGCATAGCGCATAACATGATTGCAAGATAATTGACTACAAATGCAATGTCAAATTTTGTAACACAATCAGACTTGGGGTATCATAACTGGCTCTGTGTCAATTTGTACTAAAGCTTCAGAATCACTGACAAAGAAAGTGAGTGATGCATTCCAACTGTCGCCGCCCAAAGAGGAATCCTTATTATGCACTCTCTTACAAATATTCAAATAACTTATGCAAAGTTATCTTTTAGTAGACATTATCTCTATACCATAAAACAGAAACAGTCTCTGTCAGTGACGACGACAATGCAATCTTCTACGTAGATGCTGACTTTGGGGACCACGACGGCTGCAATACCTTTCCATTTATCTATTTGTGAATATTTCATTCATCCAACGACAACATCATAGTCTCTGCATTTGCCTTATTATGGGGAGAGAAAAAAAACAACGAATTTGTTGTGTTTGTGTTGCAAATCAGATTGAATTTTCTTTTTCGTGATTTCGTTACTTCCATTATGTATAGGGCGGGGGTGAACATTTTTTGTGTGACTGTCTTTTCCTTTTGACGTTTGAATAATTTGCATTTTACGCTATTTTTACTCGGCTCTTGAAGGTGTTTTTGCATGTTCCTTTCATTCTTTTTCGACTTTTTTTCGTTTGATATTTATTTAAATAAATTTAATTTCAATCTGGTGTGAAAGGACTGAGTGATGCATGTGTATCCCTGTGACAGCTTGAGAGTGTTGCAAGTGCAGTGAATGTTGCTCAACAGATAACATTACAGCAGTCAACGTCAAAGCCATTACTTTGCTGATTGAATTCGTAAGCCAGCAACAACATGTTTTTTTGCCGCCATTTGTTTATTTTATGGTTAAACTAAAATGTATTTAAGCCCCGAAATAATAAAAAAAACCTAATCACTTATGCAGGGGAGGGATATAGATATGGCCATTCGAAATCATCGCATACAATGTATATATGTAGAAATGGTTAAGTAATGAGTACTCGTACTTTACACAGTACAACACATGATTTTGTGACTCAATTCTGAGAACTGCACGTGAAAGATGGCCCAAAAAGAAGAAGTTCTGCATCATTCGATTTGTCAAGTTACATGCCATAATAATATAATATCGATCGTATAGGGGTATTTGTCACCTTTTAGGCCCTTTTGTTATGTTGTCATATGGTGGCGTATGATTATCATAAGTAATATTCCACGTAAATCATACGCCACGGATTACAACAGTTTTATTGTAAGTGCTACAAAATAAACCCAGTTCAAAATTATTTGATGAATGGAAAAGTGGAACTGTTGCTTATGCAGGAAAACGTTATATGAACAGATTAAAGGAATTCTTAATATGTTTAAATGTTATTTTTTGTGTTGTCGTAAAGCAAAATAAAATGATATGTTAAAATACACATTGTGATCGGTAGGGTGGGTTGCAGATCTACAAGAGAATACACACGAAACCAGTTGAACTGTCTCTTCTTTGCATTATCATAGGGATAGCGAAGTAGATAGATGTATATGATGCAGTGCAGCATACAGTTCTGCAGTGGCAATTGTTACATCAAAAATTAGAGGGATGGAACATAGGTAACTGAAGCTCAACATAACAGCTTTCTTAGAGGCATTGACAGACCCACTAAGAACGGGCGCGGTGGCACAATAAGCCACTTCTCTTCAATAAAAATCTATTATTAAAAAAAACGAAGAAAAGAAACTAGGAAGAAAGGTTAAGTCGGGAAAACCGACTTACATATACCCTCGCCCTCAGAAAACATGAATTTTTCTAGTATATTAATATTACTTCATCTCTAAAGTGGGCGGAATGGAACATTTGTATTAGAGGTACCAGTAGGGGCTACACTTCCAGATTTTTTCTCCATAACTTTATCCTGCTTTAGACATACAAAATTTCGTTGGGTTCATTAATAATATTAATCGTTTTCTAATGTGGAGTGGTACATTTGTATGGAAGGTACCAGAAGGGGCGTGGCCATGTAGCCCATTTTCAATACAATAAGTAGTTTTGGGGAAATATTAACTTGTGCAAAGTTTCAAAACATTTGGTTGCATCTTTCGAAAGTTATCGTGCGTACCATCCGGACGGCTAGGTAGACAGACATAAGGACATGACTCAAACGACTTAAATAATCATGAATCGAATTTGGCTCAAAGAAACTTTGGGTCTAAAGTGACTCCTTATATGTGTCACACTTTAGGGTGATATCAAACGATATATACCCTTCTACCTGTAGGATGATGGTATAAAAACAAGATCCCCCAAATTTTGACGACCTCCGCAAACGTTATAAGGATCAAGATTTAAGGATATTCATCTGGAATGTCCCAACTCTCTACAGAGATGTTGCCTCTATCCAATTGGCGAAAGTTCTCGACAAATATAAGACTGACATCACCGCCATACAGCAAATGCGATTGACGGGGCAGGGCTGCACACGACGAAAGAACTCTGACATAGTTTACAGCTGCCTTGCAGAAATACACGAACTTGAATGTGAATTAATAGTCAACAGCATAATTAGACATCTGATCTCACTGCTTAATCCTTTATGTGACCGAACAGCCACTTTACGCATCAATGCAAAATATTTTAACATATCGACCCGATAACGGATTCAGACTGGTTAGCTATGCATCGGCAAGAAACATGGTAAAGAGTGGAACCAGAAACCCACATAAAAATATCCACAAGGCAACCTGGTCCCTTGGTCAAAAAACAGTAAACCAGATTGATCACGTGGTAATCGATGGAAAAAATTTCACAATCGTTATGGAAGTGGGTGTGATGAGCGTGATACGCAAGGACGATATACATCGCAAATCTGCATACCACGAGATAGCCACTGCCTACTCAAACCAACTCAATGAATTATTGCACACAAACGGTCATAGTTCGAATGTTTCCGACACATAGTCAGTGGATATTGCATTTTCTATGATCAATGGCACAGCGACCGTACAGAGATATGAATAACCATGCTTAGACAAGCGCTTGTCCGACGAATAATGTCACCAATTGTCTGGGGGTAAAATGAATGCTGCATACAAGGCAAAGCAGCAGCCAATAGTACCACTTGTTGTGGGGGAACGATATAACAAGAAGAGGATGGGATGATGATGGGATAGAGATGAAGACTGAAAGTTTTACTCAATGGTTTTTGAACAAGGACAGACATAGACATCTGCATGCATACTCTGCATGCACCCTAAGGCAGCATAAGTGACGAAATGACGCCAGTTATCGACGACGCAGCAGACTGTACTGTTTAAAACAGATTAAGCCAAGGGTTTAGATGAACTGCAGGCAGAGATTTATAAGGCCGACGGCAATATGCTACCACCATGCATACTCTAGTTCGTATACACGATTTAGCTTAAGGAATACATGCCCGATGTGTGGCGATCCAAGTATGACCAGCAGCTACTAAGGGATCCGTATTTTACCCACCCTTTGTAAGAGGTCGAGTGTATTATGTGCAAGACTGAAGCACATTTTAGCGAGCTTTATTGCATCTTATCAGTGTGGCTTTAGATCTGGTAAATCCACGACCGATCTGATATTCACATTACAACATTGGAAATATAGATTGACACTAACCATCTGTTTATCAATTTCAAAGCTGAATTCGACAGTGCGATACTACAGAAACTAGTGGATGCTATGGTTGAGATTAGTTACACCGCGAAGGTGACACGACATTGATAGGAATACTTCAGTCATGATAGGCATAAACCTGACAAAGCCATTTTCTACCAAGTGAGGCTGTAGACAATGCAACAGCCTGCCATGCGATCTCTTTAACATAACAGTAAACACGACAGGTACCAACTTTAATCAAAATTACATTTTGCTCGCGTATGCCAATGATACAGATGCCACTGATCGAGGACTACGGGATGTTACTGCAACCTATCCAATCATTGAGAAGCAGTCGGTTAAAGTTTGTGTGTTGATTAATGAGAACAAGGCCAAATTAACTTTAAAGTGGTAGATAATTCTGAACAGACGTAATAATATCAGCCTGGAAATCAAGAAACAAATTTCGATCGAAAAACGCTGCTTCTAAGCGCCAAGCAAGCAATTTAATGACAAAGCTCTATCTTTACTTCTACCAGACACTGATCCTACCTCTACAAAGAAAGATCCTGGCTAATGACTAATGAGACTGTTAAAGCACTGGAAGAGTGCGGGAAGAAAAACAAGACGTTTGTTCTTTTCAATGGTTCTTAGGGAACTCAATTTATTTAATATCGTTTCTTACAACTAAACATTCTACATTCTAATCTAACCTAAAGTAAACAAAATACATACAATATTTATTACCTGATGTTGTTATAATGTGTACTCAAGCGTTGGTCCCTTTTCTTATCTATTTAAACATTCCCGGAACGATCGAGTAAATTAGGTACACACATTCTACGCACATTACAACAACAACATAGGAAAATACTCAATATTTGCTGATTGTGTGCAACAACAACAAGCAACAAAATCTATTAATATATAAGATCAGTACATAACTGAACAGAGACAATGACTCATTACTCATGATGAAGCAATTCCTATATTATAGCGGCATAAGTAAGTCAGCTGTGGTAGTGTGTAGTAGTTGTACTTACATATTTATTGTTTGAAATATTTTTTTTCTGAAATCGAAATCTATATTTTTTATGTACATTACACAGTGAGATCTGAGAGTAAGAAGATCTCTTTATCACAGGAGGATATTCTCCTGTTCACGCACAGTATAGCTGCGTTAAACTCACTGAAGTCATGCAACACTAAATGGAAAGAAGTCTATGCCTGCCACTTATCTCTTAATAGGAGCTATCCAGATATATCTACCTATATATATATATAACTGTAAAAGCATTAATAAAGTTCAGAACTGTAACCGACAGATGGAAGAATGAGGAAACCTTTAATAAAGACAAAAAGACATGACTTGAGTACAACCCGAAGCATACGTCGTATCTGGTAAATCTTGAAAGATTAGAAAACTTATCACCTTCTTAAGGGGATATGGGTCAATAGGCACACTTGTAAACAGAATGGTATTCGCAAAACTGGTGTATCTTCTATGGGAACAGTAGCAGTGAAATATCTACCGACAATATTACATGTGACTGTCCAGCGCTATGCAGAAATAGACAGAAAACCCTTTTTAAATAGCAAAGAAGAGCTGGTGTCCTTGAACATCATGGGAATCAACGACTTTTGTAATACTATCAACTGGACGGATTGGACTGAAACTCCAGATTCCCAATCAACTATGGACGGCATCCACTACATCCCGGAAATTAATTAGTCACGCAATCAGGAACCACAAATGCTGAAAGAATCGGTTGAAGGGGTGGCACAAACCTCCAACGGGTAATACAATTAGTCCATAGGGAAGTGAGACTTTCTCTCCTCTATGGAAAGAGTGTTTGCCTATCTACCAACCACCCAGAAATCTTTCTAATTATTCGAAAATTGATTTTTACGGAATTGAATTTATCTTGTTAATTTGATATTCAAGAAGTCCATTCTAATATAAACTTTACTTACTTACTTAATTTCCCTTTACACCCCATGAATGAGGTATGGGATAGCTTCTCGCGTTGTTATGAACTAACACGCTTTATATTTTTAGATTCACAACTAACGGCATCTACTTGTTTATCGGCGCATGCGAACGTCACTGTTTTAGAAGCTCTTACTAGACATGCCGATTAACTCGACACTAATACTGCGAAGTTGCTGTCAACAACATTCCAAGGGAGCCGACAATGAAAGAATTTTTTTTTTCTAAGGTGACTGGAGCCTGGAATTGAACCTGTGACCTACCGCATGGTAGTCGCGTGTTCTAACCACTATGCCACGGCCGGTCCCCAAACTTTATTATGAAATCAAATATTACATTTACTAAATGTGGCCTATGGCTAAACGATGTTTAATTTCTTAGTAGTAAGTCGTCATTAATGTGTTAATAAGGTTCGATGTTTGCAATTTTGCTCACATTTCCCTTTTTGGATATTGCAGACCACATCATCTAGGATTAACTATTTGTTTCCATATTTTCTGTAGAACTTCGTAAAAATCTACATAGAAGCCAATTTCCATTTCTCATTTACCGCAAACCCAATTCCCCAATTTCAGTGAACAAAACTGAATGCATATGCAAGCCATGCGAAAGCCAACCAACTCTATTGAATTGTAACCAACACATATACAAAAAAAAAATATCTGATACTGAAAATAACGACGACCGCTCAAACCAAACAAGTAATAGAACAGAACCAATGTGAGGAATAAGTATAAAAACTAACTTTGGTATTTACCATTTGAAATAAATAACAACCAGAGAAACTTGTAAATCAATCATCGTCGTCGTCATCCACAACCACATCGACAACAAAAACAAGGATCCGCTCAACACCACAGGGACACAGATGAAAGCGACCAAAAGATTCCAACCCTCTCAGTTATGCATTAAAAATTTTAGTCATGCTCTACCATCTGCCCAAACCACCCGATGGGGGCACGCTGTGTGGTGGAGGGAGACCGACTGACCGGTCATCATCAAGTTCATGTTGTAATGAAATTGGAAATGAGAAAATCAATCAGTGTTCATTGAGAATTCCACAATACTATCGCCAACTCATCTGCATCGGCAGTTGATGCCACAGATGGATGGACGGATGGATGGATGGCTGCACCATTCCTCTGACGTACAATGGATAGCTGGAGTGATACATGCGAATCGCTATGATACGTATGTATGGGTGCCATCGATAGCGATGATCAGTTATCACATCATAGTGGGTTCAGGGCCAAACTATTCTATAGTGTTTAGAGCCTTCACATATTTATGATGCGAGCAAATGATTGATTTGCTTTAATGTTTTTGCAACGTATGCCAGCCGATATACTCTAATATCGTCCTTGTTGTTCGTAGTCACAATTTTGTTAGCGTTAATTGGGCTTGGCATGAATGTTTAGGGCAGAGTATTTGATAGTCCAGTTGCGGTGTGTAATATTCATGTGTATATGAAAATTTTGTATACTTATTTTAGCAAGCTGCTAAAATTATTAGAGTGACTCTTATAAAATGTTATCTTTAGATTATATTGTACTATAGCTAAATGTTTTTTTATAATTCAAAAGAAATACTATACTTATTGATATCAGAAAAAATGTATAACGATGAGTTACATCACATGATTTAGGATAAGGTGTTTTCTACAAGATACTTGTTCGAGTCCTTAGTGGGTCTGGATAGCTAGATAGCTTTCCAAAGATGACCATCATGGTTGTGTCTAATTTTTTAGTGTGAGTTGTAAGTGCAATTATGAATCAAGACAATAATTAAGGGTGTTTTCTTAGGACATATAGAGATTCCGATAGGAAAATCTGTAAAGTAAGCTGTCATACTAATTTAGTGTGTTTGACTTTTTATACCCCACCCTTAGGGTATATCATTTGTTAAGAAAAAAGTGTAACGTGTTATACCACAAGTATCTGAAGACCAAATTCGTTTCAGGCGTTTTTAAGACGTTTGATCCATGTCCGTCTGTCTGGCTAGCTAGATGGCTTGCGGGCAGAATAACTCGTGTAATCCTAAACTGATCCTTATGAAATTTATCAGTATTAATATTTTCCAAACGAAGTAATATGATTGTAAATGGTCAGAATTGTCTATTTTTGGTTAACTAATATATCTGTCATAACTTTAAAACGGACAACTAGAGAATATTTGAATTTGGCTAGTTAAATTTTCTTGTAATAGAAGACAAACCCTTAAAAACCCGAAACCTGTGCCACACCCCTTGGAGAATTAATATTTCTCCTATAACTTCCAAGAAAACAAACAAGTAAATTTTTACTTTTTTGCTACATGACTCTAGAGTCTAGACCACTGACCGAAAGTCCTATCTAAAGTCATTTGAGCTCCACAAGCAGGAAAATAGTAACACATAAGTAATTATACCCTTCAACAGGCACACGAATGGAGTGAAGGTAATATAAATATTGTTCTTCCATTTGTAACGCCCATAAGTAGGCGTGGTAGGTATGACAATATGTATATATAAATGACCAGCATCGACATCTGAGTTGATTTAAAAGTGACCGTCTGTCTGTCCGTTTACGCGATTACAGCCGTAGTTTAAGAGGCATCAAGCTGAAATTTAGAATCCAAGCGTATATCCTCAAAGCGTAGGTTAAGTTTTAAGATGAGTCCCATCGGCCAAAAAGTAATCCTACCTCCAATACAAATTGCGCCACTTTCGGGGTCTGTCCCTGCGACTACAACCGTAGTTAGAGAGATTTTGAGCAGCTTATATCCTCAAAGCGGAGGTTAAGTTCTAAGATGAACCCTATCAGTCAAAAAGTACCCCCACCTCCCATACAAATTTCCCTTCTCTGGGTTCTGTCCCTGCGATTACAGCCGTAGTTTAAAATATATCGAGCTGAAATTTGGATGGAAGCTTCTTTACTCTAAGCCCAAGGTGAGTTCTAAGATGAACCCGATCGGTTAAAAATTACTTCTAATTCCCATACAAAATCCAAATGATATATACCCTCCTACCCGTAAGGTGAGGGTATAACTGCCACCTCCAATACAACTACACCTCCCGCGATTACAGCAGTAGTTTAAGAAATTTTGGGCTGAAATTTAATAGGCAAGCTAATACCCTCTAAGTGGAGGTTAAGTTTTAATATGAGAAATAACAACCCCCACCTACCATACAAACAACCTCTTTTGGAGCTGTCCCTCTGCCTATCCCAGCCAGAACAGACGTAGTTTGAGACAAATCGAGTTTAAATTTAGTATGCAAGCTTCTATTCCTCAAACCGAAGTAAAGTTCGAAGACGTTCAAGATCGGACAAAAACTATTCCTACCTCCCATACAAACTCTCTCATTTTAAGGGTGTCCGTCTGTCTGTCCCCCTGGTTACAGCAGTAGTTTCAGAGCTTCCGACTTGAAATTTGGTATGCAAGCTTCTGCCCAGTATTTGACATTTCAGTAAAAAAATATTGCCAAAAAATGGTTGTGCGAGGCTAAAGTAACGTCCACCTCTCACTAACTTTCCTTTTTGCGGTTTAAAGTTTAATAAAATATAATTGTATTACAAATAACCAGTTTTATCACCATTTTTACAAATGATGAAGGGTATCTGAGCTGCGAATTATCTTATTCGGTTTATTTAAATTCGGTGAATTTAAACAATATCTCATACCAGATAATGGTCTCGGTTTCGTCTACTACTTGGAACATTTTGAGGAAAGATTTTGATCTACATCCATATAAGATCCAACTGGTGCAAGAATTAATGGAAGGGAACCATCAATAGTGTCGAGTGTTCGGTGAATGGACTGTAAATCAACGGAACGTTTTTATCGTTGTTGTAATAGATTGAGGAAGTACCTGGATTGATATTTTTGATACCGATTTTCAATTTTTCGGCACTCGATCAATCATGATTCCCGATTATCATATGATCATTGTTGGCAACTCTGTTTCGTTCCATTGTAGATAAAAAGGTTTGTGTGGAGGAATTGTTAGGTGTTGTTGTGAGTTTTAATCGCCAAATTACTCCAAAGATGGCGCCAGCTAGTTTTTTTTGATTCATTTTGCTTTGTTGATAATTCATTTTCTTTTTCCTTGGTCCTTGTGTAATCTGGATTATTGTAGTGGAGGCATCTAGAATGAGTTTTGTTGGTTGAAGAACTCGAAAGTACTTGTAAAGAAAGTTTATTTGGCCAGTGCCCCGGTCGGTAATCGAACACGGCACCTTCGGATTGATAATCTACGTCGCTTCCACTGAGCTCTCGAAGGCCACCAGATATTTATCGTCATCTCACTTTCAGCAATTTCTGTCTTAACTGGGCTTTTGGAGAGAGACGCAATCCTCATTAGACTCCTCCACATTACAAAGGCGTCGTCGGCCCACCACACCAACATTGCCGTGGATGGCAGACGCCACAGACAAATGGTTCCTGTTTGTTTTTATTCTTCCAATTGAAGGAGAAAGGTGTCTAATAGCCTTACAGAATTTTTTTTTTTAAAAAAAGTGCTGTTTTGTATCCTTAATTTTTCTCTCTTCAAAATTTGTCTACGAATTGGAAATCAGCGTTCGCTAAAACCCCTTCGCACTAAGTTTTATGCATTTTGGAAGTCTCCTTCATATTATGGCCAAATTTTTCGCAGATCCAATCAATGTGCATTGGTGTAATAAAGGTACAATGCCTATTACTTTAACACCAACAGAATTTAATCATTATATTGACCATTTTTTATTTGAAATTTCTATATATGTTTTACAGATTTATAACAACGAGCCATTCTAAGCCGTTTATTTATGCGCATTTTGTACACACACACACACACACACATCGGCTTCATATCCAAATGAAGAAAATTCATCACAAAACAATTTTCTGTCTAACTTGAAATCTGTTTAGATTTCAAATCAACAATTCTCGTTCGTCAAGTGTAAAAATTGATTGGAAATCATTCATTCAATTCGTCAGTGAAATTCAAATATTATTTAACGAGTTTCCTAAACTTTTTGGCAAAACACATGTATACACACCCATGCACGCGCACACACATACATGCGTTTGTTTTTAACTTTACTATTCATTTGTTTCGCGCTATGTGTTTCTTGTTGTTGTTGTTGTTGGAATTTCATTCATCGTTTTGATTTGTGGAATCGAGTGTAGTAATATGTGATTGTTGTGAAACTGATTGAAGCCAACGAGTTAATATTTAGGGAGAATAAAAATCGACTATATATATACACAATAGTGTACACCCTCCTGCACTGTTATCCTGCACATTGAATATAGGAAATTCATGTGATACATAGAATTTATCAACTCAATCAATTTTGTTAGAGATTTTGTAAATGAAAATAACAACAACAGCAACAGAAAAAATGTGTACAGTAATACAAGTACTCTAACATAGCGTTAGTAATTTAATATTTTCAGTAAAATATTTGGCCAATATGTAGGTACAAAAATGTATTCTATACAATAACAGTTATTCATATCTGGTATGTAAAATAACACAATCAATCTGTGGCAGCTTAAATTGTTGTAGCTATATTTAAAAGAACTGAACGTTGTTTTATTTAAATCCATATTCGAAGCAAACATACAAATTGTGAAATTTATGTAACCTTCTTCCATGAAGTAATGAATTTTCACTGATTCTATTTCTAGTGTGAAGAGAACAAT
Organism: Muscina levida; assembly: GCA_964034835.1. Classification (NCBI taxonomy): domain Eukaryota; kingdom Metazoa; phylum Arthropoda; class Insecta; order Diptera; family Muscidae; genus Muscina; species Muscina levida. The sequence continues at coordinate 128,394,459 of OZ035881.1, forward strand.
ATTATATTAGTAGGAAGTGTTTTCCTTTTAATTGTTATAATTGAGATGCATGTAGTTTTAGGGCAGCATTGGGAATATTTAAATTCACACAAAATAAAAAATTATAGAAAAAAACTCGTAAGGTGTTTATATTCGGCTATGCCAAAGCTCAGATACCCTTCACTATTTGTAAAAATGGTGATGAAACTGGTTATTTGCACTACAACTATATGTTATCCAATAGTAGTGTACCAATAAGAAAGTGGGAGTTAGTATGAGAGGTGGGAGTAGATTTAGTTTGTTCTTGCCCATCTTAGAACTTTATTTGCGTTTGGGGGATAGAAGCTTACATAACAATTTTCATATCAATGGGTCTTAAACGACGACTGTGATAGTGGAGACAGAGACGGATACCACCAAAAAGGGGGTTGTTTGTATGGGATGTGGGAGTAGTTTTTGTCCGATCTTGCTCATCTTGGAACTTGAACTTCCCTAAGAGGACGGAAACTTGTGTACCATATTTCAGTTCGTTAGGTCTTAAACTATGGCTGTAATCGGGTGTAAAGATAGACGGTCACCCCCAAAATAGGGATATTTGTATAGAAGGTGTAAGCAGTTTTTGTCTAATCTTGCTCATCTTGGAACTTAACGTCCCCAAAGAGGATACAAGCTTGTATATCACATTTCAGCTCAATATTTCCTAAATTACGACTGTAATCGTAAGGGCGGATAGACGGACAACATGAGGGAGGAGAAAATTTGTATGATAATGGGTAGTAATTTTTGTCTGAGCTTGCTTATCTTAGGAAATAACCTCCGTTTAGAGGATAGAAGTTCCCACACAAAATTGTAGCCGTATAGATCGTTAACTGCAGCTGTAGTTGCCGGGATAGACCCCCTAAAAAACAGGCAATTTATATGTGAGGTGGGAGTAATTTTTGTCGGCTCTTGCTCATATTCGAATTTAACCTCAGTTTAGAGGACGGAAGCTTGTGTACCACATTTCATCTCGTTAGCTTTTAAACTACGGCTGTAATCGGGTGCAGAGACAGACGGACACCCCTAAAATGGGGAAGTTTGTATGAAAGGTGTAAGCAGTTTTTGTCTAATCTTGCTCATCTTGGAATTAGTCCTCTCCTAAGAGGAAATAAGCTTGTATAGCATTGTAATCGCATGGGCAGGGGAAGTTTGTATCGGAGGTGGAAGCAGTTTTTGTCTGAGGAAATAACCTCCGATCAGAGGATAGAAGTTTCCATTTCAGCTCTATAGATCAGCTGTAGTTGCCGAGACAGACCCCAAAAACAGGCAATTTATATAGGAGGTGGGAGTAGTTTTGATCGATCTTTCTCATCTTAAAATTTAACCTCCGTATATAGCTTGCATTCCAAATTTAAGCTCGATTTAGTAGATGGGAGGAAATCGGTGCTAATCATTTACATATAAGGGTATGTTAGGAGGCAGAGAAATGTATGGACGATTTTTTTGCGGAAATTAAAAAATATTGCCACTTGATATAAAGAATACATGGCGGAAACTTTAGTAAGATCGGACAACTATTTCTCGTGCCTCAAAGAGGTTAAAGGTTAGGTTCTTAGTAAATCCTATATTTATACCCTCATGACTTTAGAAGTCGTTTGAGCCATACCCGTCTGTCTGTCAGTCTGACTGCCCGGCTGGTACTCACGATAACTTACGAAAGACGCAACTAAATGTTGTGACATTTTGCACGAGTTAATATTTCCCCAAAACTGCGTACGGTATTGCATATGGGCTACATGGCCACGCCCCTTCTGGTAGCTCCCCTACAAATATATCGTTACGCCAACCGAGTAATAATTTCAATACACCAAACGAGATCGTACTCAAATTCTGTATTTAGCGAAGCTATAACAGGATAAAGTTTCAGAAAAAAATTGGAAGTCTAGCCACGCCCCTTCTAGTACCTCCCACACAAATGTACCATCCCGCCCACTTTAGAGATGAGTAATAATATTAATACTCCCAATGCAATCGTATCCAAATTCTATATTTTGTAAAGCTATAACAGGATAAAGTTTCGGAGAAATAAAACTGGAAGTCTAGACACGCCCATTCTGATACCTTCCATACCCATCTGGTACAGCTTACTAGAAATCGAGTAATAATATTAATACAACCAAGGCGATCGTGACCAATTTCTGTATTTTGTTAAGCTATAACAGGATAAAGTTTTGGAGAACAATTTGGAGGTCCAGCCACGCCCTTTCTGGTACCTCCCAGACAAATGTACCATTGCGCCCACTGCAGAAATCGAGTAGTTATGTCAATACACTCGACACGATCGTGCCCAAAATCTGTATTTGGTTAAACTAATACAGGGTTAAGGTTTGAGCAAAAAAAATTGGATGTCTAGCCACGGACCTTCTTGTACCTCTCATACGAATGTACTATCCCACCCACTTTAGAGATGGAGTAATAATAGCAATACACCCAACGCGAAAGTACCTAAATTCTGTATTTAATAATTCTATAACAGGATAAAGTTTTGGAGACAAAATTGGAGGTCCAGCCACGCTCCTTTTGGTACCTCCCATACAAACGTACCACTCCCCCCCACTTTAGAAATCGAGTAATAATAATATACTAGAAAATTCTACGTTTTATTGAGGGTGACGGTATATTTAAAACGGACTGTAACTCATAGATTACTAACAACAACACTTACCAAATATCATCTTTATACCCCTTTTTTTATGAGATACTGCCGTTTAAAGTTCCATGTTATATACCACGCCCACTGATCAGATCCCGTCCATTTTTTTCATTTGCGATTGGAGAAACACTTCTCCAGACATTGCTGTTTCAATAATAGGATTCAATGGGCGAGGCTACGCCCTCTCAATATATCAAAAATGCAAGTGCCCTATTATCACCACCGACCACACAGCTACATTCAGTGAAAATTTCAAAAATATCGGTCAAACCGTCTTCGATTCTGTACGGTACAAAAAATACAAATAAACAAACACAAACTAATTTTCATTTATATAGATTTGACCGTTGACCTCTTTGGGGCATGGCTTAACAACAACTTGCACAATATTCCGCTCAAGCATTACCGAATATCCATAGTTTAATTTTTGCTGACCTGGACTGTGGAAACCCCCAAATTCATTCATTTTTCTTTTTCTAAATTTTTAAAAAACAATTATATGTTGGCAGAACTACTCTTTAGAGTCAGTTTGAATAAACTTTTTGACAAGTTATTATATTTGGTTTGCACCACGTGATGGAGCATCTCGAAATCTAGCAGAATCGGCAAAGAAGTGAAAAAGGATTTTTTGACACGTAAGCCGCCTTTTCACAGTCCAGGTCACATATATTGTCATACCTACTACGCCTCTTTATGGGCGTTATAAATGGAAAAAAAAGACTCCCACAATTAAACTCCCACAAATATGCCCTATATAAAAAAAAAACACAATTAGCTTCCTTTTTAACGGCATGAATTCTTTTTCATTTCTTATCTACATGCAAAACTTATGCATCAAATCTCAAATTTCAAACTTTCTGCATAACGTCGTATCAATCAATACAACAAATTGCTGTCGTTCAACATAGAACCTCGAAGCAATGTTCACTTAGTGGTCAATAATGAGTGTGCATATGAATTGACAATCGTCACTTGACCTCTTGAGTGCTATCTAAATTGGCTCTTTATATGACAATTGACCATTACATTGGATTGTGTGTGACCCCCATCGCCCACTTAATGGATCATAATTTGCCAAGTTAAGCAAAGAATGGAGAAAAGTACGAACAAATTACTTTGCATTGGAAGAATCATATTCCAGCATCAACAAAAAAAAAAAAACCAAGAAATATTCTCTCTTATCTTTCAGTAAATATTTCAAATTCTGCCGCGGGAAATATGCTGAGACTCATATACACTCGAACACACACATACACTCACACAGATAACTTTTCAGATGGATGCGCAGATTTTAATGGAATTGAGTTTAGCATTTTCGTCTCTTCAGGATACATTGAAATGGCCTTTACTTGTATTTAAATAGCGACAACGATAGGGGCACATGGACTAAAGCGCGGCATGATCCTCGAGCTGAACTCAGCCCAACCCAGCCAAGCCATAGCCAACATTGCCCATAATGCCATTTATTGTTCGTAATGTCATCATAAATGTTTATGACTTGAGTTCTCTCTCTCGTTTGTCCTTCTTGTGTGTGTGTGTGTGTGTTGCCAGTCTCTGTGTCATTGCTCTTGTTGGGGAGTGGTACGGAAATCATTTAATTTCACTTTCAAACTTGTTAAGTGGAATAAACTACAAGAACAGGCGCAGCCACGGAAAGCAGCAGATTGGGAACAGGGACTAGTTGGAGGCGACAGAAAGTTTTTTTAGTGCAGAATTATTTCCTGGGGCATTTGCGGGGATACATTGCCTTACATATTGCTGTGATATGGCGTGTGATGTCCTTCTATCGAGCTATGGTGTTTGGTGGCGCTATTTTTCGATTCCTTTATGTTCATGGGCTGGTTTGTTGCTAATGGATTTTAAATGAGCATCATAAATATCAGTAAACACACTGGTGAACAAACAAACAAAATATGTTCGCTTGCATGCGCCGATTGCACAGGGTGTTTGAGTGTGGAGAGCTGAATTCATAGTCGAATTCTCCTAGTAATGCACTTCCTTGGGAATGCAGGGCCCGATCGCCGCTGACACAAATGTAGGAATGGCTGGTATTTCTCACTTCGTCGCCTTGTATTCCACGCCACTTTTTATCTGCTAAATGTGTACTCAACAATAATAAAAAAATAACAATAACAACTAAACCTGTTTTATGCTTTAAACTACAACAGAGATTGTCAATAACAGAGGACGGCGAGTCAAATTCAGTAAATTTTGTTACAAAACTATTGTGGTGTATTTAAGATGAGAAGTCAGGCTATTCTACGTGTCTATTTAATTTTTCTGAAACAGTTGACATTCAGATTTGTCTTTAATAGGTCCAGTTGTGCGAGTCTGAAAAAAGAATGTGAAAAGTTCCCAGGTCTTACAGAGTATAACATTTTTCACCTCATTGATGTAGGACTCAATTCTGAGAATTGGACGTGAAAGTAGCCCCAAAAAGAAGAACTTCTGCATCATTCGTTTTGTCAAGTTAACTCCGTTTATGATTTAATGGTCATACGATTATTTTTGCCCAAGGTTGATTGTATAATTTATATTTTTATACCGTACAGAATATCTCTTTTGTGTCTGTAGCAAAGTTGTAGATATCGATCAAGAGAAAAAAAAATCGGAACAAACCTACCCGAAAAAAGTGTATCCAGTGCCTTCAAAATCGCAAAAATGGAAATTTTTGTAATAAACATAATTGTTCAAGGTGTTTTTTTTAAAGATATTTAGTTTTGTGCTGGTGTTTGAGATTCACGACCTTATTTTGTGATAAGTGTAGTAGTTAATGCAGTTGTAGAAAGAAAAAATAAAGAAAATATACCCCTGTTCATATACACGAATCGTAGATGAAATACGGCAACTTATGTCATTGGCGTATTCATTCGACAGATTCCTTGTGTCTGAAAGCGCCTTTACACTTACTTTCCTATATAATGACTAAGGTATGAGTAATAAAAAAATCCTCATAACTCATATAGTCTGGCATGGTAAACTTCTAGATAGGGTCGAAAAGAATGTTTATGTTTTCTCCCCCTAGTTTTGTAGTTTGTCTGAAGACAATTTGAGGACATCAAAATTTTTTTCGAGTCCGTGCAGACTACCGCCCACCTAAATAGTAACATATTTATTACGCTATATCGTCATTTGATATCCGATCGAAATGGGGTACATATAATTTTTCATGGTTTATCAAGGGCTGATCGGTTTAACTTGGTAACTCCATGGTGATCCTTGTCAATTACATTTCAAGTCTACTCACAGAGGTCCGTATTTGTGGTACCACTGCGGAACGAGTACCTCCATGTGTTGACGCCTGGAAACGTGGCTTTGACACCCGTCTGAGCACGGCTAACTGTGAGGGGCGAAACTTAAAACCCAGGCACGTCGGCTCAGAATGGGCGGCTGTAATAAAATCCTGGCAGGAGAAGAACAATTTGTATACTAAATTTCATCTCTCTGGGGATAGAAGAACATGTTCGCCACGCCTCATCTGTTACTAATTGAAAATAAAAATTTGTTTGCAAATTTGACGAGAACTTTTTGCATACCAAATTGAATCTCTCTAAGGCTTAAATGCAATTTGGCCACATCCACTAAGTTCAGTGATCAAAAATTCGGCAGCCACGTTTAACACAGGTCACATGGGTCCTAGTATGAGTCCCGTTGTGATACTATTTTCAAATTTTGGCTCCAAATATTCCTATTCTGTTCTGTCAACGATGCTATCAAGCCATTTCTGATGGCATGGATGTTCCGCAAATCCCCTAATGATAGACAGTTATTGTCCACAAGTGTCCGATGGCCAAGCTTTTCATATCTCAGGGGACCAAAGGCAGGGCAGTGACATAGAAGATGCTCCGTGGTCTCCTCTTCTTTCTCATCATTGCAGCTTCTACAAAAATCGTTGTAGGGTAGGGTACTCTTAGATTGTTTACCGGCCAGTGTTCCTCAGGTGGATTCTGGACGGGTTCAGCACAAATCGTGCCCTCTGTATATCCATTGTAGGACAAATTTGTTTGGTCTCCATGTAAGTGGGTTCCCTCACCCATCTCTCCTTAGCAATGAGGTTCAGTTTCCCCGCAATAAGCTGTTTCCCACTTGTGAAAGGGATCCCAATTAGACCGTAAACTTCGCTTGAGTTCACAGTTGTGACGGAAGCCTTGTAAGGGTAACCGTCAAATGTCTCGCTCTCTCCTCAAGAGACGACCGGTATTCTCGAACATTTCTCGAACGTATCCTGGAAACCATGTAAGGGTAACCGTCGAATGTCTCGCTATCTCCTCAGAAGACGACCGGCATTCTCGAACAATTCCCGCCCAATATCCCACGATACTGAATTTTTTCTACGGCTATTCTAATGGCCGCTATTTCGTCCAGAACTATGCTACAGTGATCTGGTAGTCTGAAAAGATTCCACAGCCTGCTCTCTCCTTTAATTTCGAAACGTCCGTAAAAATTATCATGACTTCGTCACCAAAGTGTAGGGCTTTATCATTATCATCATAGAAGGACCTATCCGGGATGTTGCTTAAAACACCCGGATCGAAGACAGGTTCTGGTATGGTGTAATCCGTGTGACAGTTCACATTGATTAGGTCCAGAATTTTGGCATGGCCATAGTTCCTGTGCATCCATGCTTTTGTGGTGTCTGAACTCATTGCGGTGTTCGCTGCTATTTTCCTCGCCTTAATGTCCGGGGGTAACCAGTTTAGGATCTTAACCAGTGCCTTAGTTGGAGTAGTTCTAAGTGCGCCTGTTATCATGATTAGCACCAGTCACATAATGCGTTCGAATTTCAGTCTTTGGGACGCTCTATCTGGCGCAGGTCACCAGACTGTCGATCCGTAGAATAAGATTTAATAACTGAGTTATATATCCAGTTCTTATTTTTGGGGCTAATTCCCCAATTGAGGCCAATTGCCCTTTGCAGCAGTATAGGCCCGTTGCCGCTTTGCTAGTCCTGGGCTGAGTGTTCAGATTCCAATTTAATTTACTATTACTATTATTAGCCCATAGTGTTTGGCATTATCGGAGAGTGTAAGTGTCAGAAGCCAGGGCGTCAATACTTCGATGTTCTTTTGTAGATCTTCGAGAATAATTCCATCAGGTCCCGATGATTTAAAAAAGTGGAAACTTTTGATAGTCCATTGTACTCGATGCTTAGCAATCGGTATGTCGGAAATATTAATGTAATAGCTAACCGAGTTTTCAATAAACTGGTAATCACTTTCCCGACAATCTGGGAAGTGTGCTTCCATCAGCACCTCCAGAGTTTCGAGGCTGTTAGTGGTCCATGTACCATCTGGTCTTTGTACGTACGATAGTATTGTTGGATTCCAGGATAAAATCTTACGTAGCCGACTAGTTTCCGAAGAGCTTTCCACATTACTGCAGAATTTTCTCCATGACTGCTTTTTGGCCTTCCTGATCAGGTTCTTGAACCTATTAACTAAAGACTTATATGCGCTCCAGTCGCCACCAGTGTAAATTAGCTTTGCCTTTTACTGTTAGTTCTGCTGCAGGATTTCTTAAATCGTGGAGTCCGGTGTAGACTTATCATCGATAGATGGTCAGCAAACGAGCAACCCGTCGATACTCTCCAATTACTGACCATGTTCGAGTATTTATCGTTAATAAGTGTAACATCTAGAACTTCTCTCCTATTAGTAACAATAAAAGTGGGTTCGTCACCCCTGTTAGCAACTGTTAGTTTGTTCTCAATTATAAAGTTAAAAAGCGTCTATCACTGATAGAAAATAACAGTTTCGTTTGCAATTTTCAACCAGTCCTTCTGAGTACTATCTGTGTACCAAATTGTATCCCCCTAGCTTTCTGGTTTTCTTTTGCAATATCTTCACATTTATGTAAATGCAGATTTTGAGACTAGCTGTAATTTTTTTTAACTAAACGTATATGCTTCTTTACCATACTTATCATGCTGTCCCTTTGTGAAATTAAATATATGAATATCTATGAGCACTGGTATCTTTTTCTGGTCACACATGAATTTCGCGCGCTCGCATACACAGTCACACTCTAACACAGAGCGACAACTAATATTTATACAAAATAGAACAATCACACATAGATACACAAGTACATGTAGACAAGCTTTTGCAACAGTGGCGGCAAACACTTGTTCGCAATCACGGTGGCATATGCACTTGAGCGGAAACAAATCCGGAGAGTATAAAAATGGTTGCAATTTATGTCTTCCTCTGAATATATATTTTATGCATTTCGTGTTTGGTATTCTTCTCTATTGCTGTTCCCATTGCCGTATTTTATTTGCACTGTTATTATTATTAATATGCTGCTCTCTCGTTCACTCGCAGTGTCCTGTGTGTGTGTGTATAGTGGTGCTATTTGGTTTGCCATTTCAACTGGCATTTGTTTTTTTTTTTTTTTGGTGTCTCCTAGTTTAGTTTATGGCCCTTCGTTGCAAATGTACAAATATAACAACGAGTCGTGAAATGAATATGAATATAAAGCATGTTAAATTTATTTATTATTTTATAGCACACTACAAGTACTTGTTTGTTAGGCGTCGTCGTCGTCGCATACACTTTATATTATTGAAAAGAAAAAGATTTTACCAATTTGTAGTTGAGTTGTAGGGGTTTAGAGTTGACGTTGGCGACGTATGAGCAATGTTGTGTTGCGTGGACTGTGTAGCGTAAAGTATACGTCGTGATGTGCATTGTTGTTGGAAACTAGATTCATATTTTTGAATAAACCAAACAGAAGAATAACATTCAACACATTGTTTTTTTTAAATAATTACTTGTCAGCCAATAAGTTGCAGTGTTAGAATTGCATTCCGGTCAAGTTTCGGTGTAATCCTTGAAGGATTATACCAAAATTTCATCTAAGTATCAGTGGTATACAAAAAACCTCTCACATTTTCTTTTACGATAAAGAAGCGATATTGTAAGCTTTAGAATCCTATATTACTATCATATACTGATCGCTGGCTGCTAGAAAAAACACTTTTTGTTGTGATGTGATATCTCATCAATTTTATGTCAAATTTGATTATTCTGTATTTCCATTATATATTAAGTATTGCTGTATACGAAACTAAGTGTAAGTTTTAGGACACCATTAAAGGCATTTCATATCCATTTTACCCTTGTGCGTACAAAATGTTATTTAATTTAAATTGTTAAAAATCTTAAATCGTATCAATACACATTGTAGCTTTGTGTCAAGTCTGACACATTTCAAAAGGACTATGCTGGAGAATTATTAATTAATTCTGAATGTGTTTAGTAAAAGAAACACACACTACTGAACTTTCTTTCACACAATGAATTGAGGGATATCAAAAGGAGTACATATAAAACTATGGACATCCGAGTACCACCACTGAAAGTGATGCTCAATAGCATGTAACGCTTGAGAACATTTTTCATCGTATTAAATGTTCATCCAATTTGAGTTAAGCCAATCAAAGAAAATCACCATAAAACAGTAGCATCAAACAAATACGACAACAACAAAAGGCACAATTAAATCAAATCATATTTCGTACATAAATTCATGTCTTATAGTAGATGTATATGTTAGATATACGTGTAATGGTATTCATGTGTATTTATGTATTCCCATGTAATATACTAATATACATAGACATATGCTAACACACACTTAAGTCTATGCTGGTCGAGGCTAAAGCAAAAGGCTGTAAGATGATAGCCATATAAGTATGTTTGTATGTATGAATAGCTATGTATATGTATAGTTTTATTATTTATAAAAACGTGATTTTTCTTTATGTAAAAAATATATGTTTTTAAAGCAAAATATTGTACATACTTTTATGCACACACACACACACGCGCATATACATGCCTACACCGCTTGATGCCAATATTACATTCGTAAATATGACATTATGTCCTTGTGTGTGTGTCTGTGTTTTTAGATATAAAAAGTGATAACTAACAATATAGTTAAGTAAGTGTTATGAGAACAAATAATAAGAATGTATATACACATTTGCATCATTGTTTGCATGTATTGGTGCCTATACTCAAATTACATCTCTGTTGTATAACTATTCAAGATATTCTACATGTGTGAAAGGATTTGCTCCAATGAAAATATATATGACGTGCAAGTGCAATGTACAAGAAAAAAAAACGATTGGACAAAGGACACACTCTGTGTATACGCCATAAGCACACTCACGTACACATTTAGGAATATCAGCAAGCATGTCTGCATGTCTGTGTATACGTACGCACGTAGACACATTCTATATGAATAATGTATTTTTTAAGTAAATACTTGTCAGTAAATATTAATATGATTATAATGGCATGACACTGTGACGAAACTATACACAAAGTTGGGCAGTTACAGGAGCCTGATTTTGAGACTAATTTCAGTCATGTTAGGCAATTTTTGGAAAATTTATGTCTTTTCAATAACTTATTAAAAAAAACACACATATCGTTGAGAATATTTTACTTTTAATATTTTGTATTAACTGGTGAAACCTAAGAAACCAGGAGGTTAACCCTAACCATTTGAAATTATGATTTCTTTTGAGATTTTTGTGCAAATTAATAACAGATATTTTTTTTTTGGCCATATTCCCAGAGATATTTAATTTTACATATGTTGGGTGTAACCTTTTTTACAGTTTTACTATATGTCCCGTCTGGCCATGCGACCGAAAGTTGTATGGGTGATAATATTTATCAGTCAGTTCTTAAAACTTAACTTAATTTCCCTTTACACCCCATGAATGAGGTATGGGATATCTTCTCGCGATGTAGTGAATTAAAACGCTTTCTATTTTTAGATTCACAACAACGGCACCTACTTGTTTATCGACGAATGCGAACGTCACTACTTGAGAAGCTTTTACTAGCCAAGGCAATGACAAAAAAATGTCTTTTTATTTATTTCTAGATGACTGGAGCCAGAAGTTGAACCTGGGATCTCCCGCATGGTAGTCGGGTGTTCTAACCATCATACCGCGGCCGGTCTAGTTCATCTAACTGAAATTTCTGTCCTAGTTTTGCTCTTCTATTTGTAAAGTCCATAATTAGGCGTAGTAGGTATGGCCACATATGTATTCGAATGATCAGCATCGAATACTGAGTCGTCTATCTATTTCCGCGACTTATGACGTTGTTTACGAAATATTGAATCATTGGACCAGAGGTAAAGTTCTAAGATGAGAAGGTTCGGTCAAAAACTACACCCTCCTCCTATACAAATTGCACTTTTTTGGGGTTCTTCCCTGTGATTAAGGTCGTAGTTTAAAAGCTATCAAGCTATAATTTTGTATTTTGAGCTAAAATTTAATATACAAGTTTATACCCTCTAACCGTAGTTTAAGTTCTAAGATGAGCGAGATAGGAGGTGGGGTGGACATCCTGTCTATCCCTGGTATAACAACCCTAGTTTATTAGAAATGTATATGCCAGCTTCTATCCCCCAAACAGAGGTTAAGTTCGAAGATGAGCGAGATCAAACAATACTACTCCCATCTCCTATACAAACTCCATATTTTTCGTGGTGTCCGTCTGTCTGTCCCCGCGGTTGCAGAAGTAGTTTAATAGCTATCGAGCTGAAATTTGGTAAGCAAGCTCCTATTCTCTAAGCGAAGCTTAAGTTCTGAGATGAACAATATTGGACAAAAACCACTTTCAGCTCCCCTATTCGTAAAAAATCCACCTTGGTGGGTTAAAAAAATTCATAACAATATTATTAACTCATATAAACAACTTAGGCTCAGCACACAGTACAATACAAGATTTTGGGACTCAATTCTAAGAACTGCACGTGAAAGTAGCCCCAAAAATAATTTAATATCGATTTAAATTAGGAAGTATCGTATAGGTGAATTTGTCACGTTCTCTCTCCTGTTTGACATAAATCGAGAACCACTAGTCGGATTAAGCTGAAACAAAATTAAGAACTATAATTCCCGTCAAATCGATATTAAATTATTATGGCATGTAATTTGTCAAAAAGAATAATGCAGAACTTCTTTATTTTGGGGCTACTTTCAAGTGCAGTTCTCAGAATTCAGTCCCAAACCAATAAGCTGAAAAATGTTGTATTGTGGTATTTCACATTTCAGTAAAAAAACTATTGTCAACAAATGGATGTGAGAGGCTTAAAGTAACGTTTACCTCTCTTCTTTTTCTTCTATTCTTCTATTTTTCTTTCGAAGACTCCCAGAAGAGATTGATCCGCTTGTGTCATTACCCAGGATTCTGTGCTTTAGCTCAAGACAGGTAGGTTCAGTTTTTGGTACAGTTGGGTCTATGTTCTTCGAAAAAGGGCTTTGTCATTAAATCGCTTGCTTAGCGCAAACATAGCGCCTCTCACCAGCTCCATTTTTTTGTGGTACAATGTTAGGTTGGATTAATTGGGCAGCTGCGTTCAGCACAGCTCACATGGGTCCTAGTGGGAGTCCTTTTGTGATACCAATTCCAAATTTTTGCACCAAATAACTATTCCTAAAGACTTCGGTCAACGTCGCTCTCTAGCCATTTCGTTGGTCTGATGAATGCATGGTAGTTTCGCGACTGATAGACAGGTATTCTCCATAAGTGTAAGATGACCCAGCTTTTCATATTTCAGGTCACCAAAAGCAGCTTCTACAAAAGTCGTTGTAGGGAAGTGTCAACCTCTTGCCGTGTTTGCCAACCGGCCAGTGACAGGTTATTACAGCTATGATGTTTGTAAGGTAGACTCTGGACAGGATCAGCACAGATCGTGTCTCTTGTTTATCCATTGCACGCCAAATTTGTTCCGCGCAAGTGCATTCTCTCACCCATCTCTCTGTAGCAATGAGGCTCAGTTTCCAATTCTATGTTTCCCCCTAATGTTCACGGTTTGTAGTACAAATTTTAATAAAATGTAGTTGTAGTGCAAATAACCAGTTGTATCACCAATTTTACAAACGGTGAAGGGTACCTGAGGTTCGGTATAGTCAAAGATAATTACGTTAGTAGTTATATATATAGATTGAATTTAGTCAAATTTTGCGCTCGGGAAAAGCTTAGAAAAATCTATTTAAAGGCTATATCGGCCGACATCTTCTTTTACGTACCATGGAAAATGACCTATTTTTGGAAATTGTATATTGTTCCAAACGGACAACTTAAGGATATATGAATTTGGTAAGTTTAATAATCTTATAGTACAGGGTTAAACTTTAGAAAATCGTAACATTTGTCACACCACTTCTAATACCTCTGAGACAAGTGACCACACTTAAACAGATACATATATGAGAGAGGACACCGGCTAAGGGTATTTAGCAGTCAGTACATATAGACAGAAATTTCCGTACAGCATTTTTAAAGAGAACGTCTCATTCGAATAAAAGCTCATTGATGTTTGGATGGTGTCATAATATGTAATTGAAATTGTTACCTATGCCCATTGAAATGTCAACACGTGTTATTTGTTTTCGTGCCTCCCTAATGAATAACCTGCCTACTTGTAGTAAAACATCATACAATAGTACCTTTAGTTTTTGTAGATTATGTTTTTCTAATATTTTTTAACTTAGATACTGGCATAGTGTTATGTTTATAGTAGACTCTAGAATACGTTCTCGTTGTTATGTTACAGTGAATTATAATTAAAGTATATATCTGTGTTCATTTTACATTTTCAAACCCAAATATTAACAACAGCCAATTCATACGACCAGTAGTTCGTATTCACTTATTGCTAGACCCAAAAAAAAGGCACTTCCTTCGCAACTCCGACCAGACTGAGGTCCTTTGACACCACTGGAGTATGTGGCTGTCACTCTAATTTGCATGGATTTAAAATTTGCAAACAAAAGACCAGACGTCCCACTGTGTGACACTGGCCATGTGTGTGGGTGTGTGTGTGTATTTGTGTGCGTGTCGGAGTTTGTGGGCAAAGTGTTGGAGTCCTTGTTAGTTTCATTAGTATGCATTTAAGGGTAATATACCCACATAGATATGCATACATATGGGGCATTGTGAGCTTATAAGTGTCAGAATATTAGCTTCTCTTGCCAAGAAGAAAGAATATCCTCTCACACATGTACAAACTCTCTCTCTAACAGAGTGTTGGTATAACTGGTAGTGTGAGAACGTATATGTGTGCGTGTTCGTGTTCGGGTTCATGTGTTTATTCAAATTGCAAATAAAATGTTTCGTAAAACACAAAGTTATTAGACATCCTGTGGTCTGGTGTGTTACTTATTGTTAAGACAGACCGTGTCTGCCCAGTCTCTTTATCATTTTAAAAGCTTGTGCAATTTTAAGTCCATGCCTGCCTTGGCTTCATGTTATTTTTTTCCACATTGCCAACACCATATCTGTTGAGCGTATGTAGATATACATACCAGTACATACATATGGGTGGATTGTGTCATGCAAAGCTCATATTTGATATATATTTTATACAAAGGAAATACCAATATTAAAATACTGTAGTCATTCTATTACTTAAGCATTTTCCTTATTCAAACTAAGTAAAAAGCAAAATAAATCATTTTTACAATGTATCCTTACATATCCTAACACAACGTCCTGTACCAGCATCAGCAATCTCGTTACCAATATATATTCACCACATACAGAGAGAGAGGTTCCGCTCACAAGGACGATACTGTGTTAAGGAAAGAATATTTTTATTACATTCGATGAATGGCGCACACGTACATACACATAAACGTGTACATGGACGACGTTGTAAGTCCTACATACCTTAGAAACTAAACCGAGACTGCAATAGCATTCGGACCAAATACACTGACTGACTGACTCGAATGCCAAGCACTCGTTCGTACATTGAAACTAATCTCCCTTCGACTGTGTTGCGTTCTCATTGTACTCGTACGAGAGGAGAAAAAGCAATTAATTTTGTTGCGTACTTACAGTTCACATTCAGGGCGACAGTTGTTTCCAGTGTATGACCCTCGGTCATGGCACGGTTCCAAACAACGCATTTGTACTTGGCGCCATCGTCGACCCGCCTGGGCAGTATCTGCAGCGTGGCATTTGTGTAATGATTCTTCGAACCGCCCTTGAGGATGTACGATTGCAACGGCACAGTGCTGCCCTCACGATACCAACTGCAAAAGAAGGAACAACAACAATTATATTTCAAATGTATTTGTAGCACATGAAGAGAAAGTACTGCAAGTTGTAATAGCGATTTATTAATAAGTAATAATACAGGGTTTAACACAACATTGAACAATTTGACATGTGATTTAATATGAATGGACTTTTGGTAGTTATAGAAAATGTTTTTTTTTTAACAAAAATTCGCTTAACGCGACGTCATTTATAAGTGAGACCTTACATTTTCTCCATTTTCAGTAATTGTTACATTTATTAAATGTGCACTGCAAACGGGGTACCATTAGTTTTATATGTATTAATGTAAAACACATCAAAATACAATTTTAAATACAACGTTTTAAATGATGTTTTAAAGCGCAGTAACTAAAAAACAATAATATTTACAAACTAAGAAACAGGGTTACTGATAATTATTTCAATTTATAAACAAATGTTTAACTTTGTATACAACTTTGTACCATTTTTTTTTTTTGGAGACGTATAATTAATTTTATGGCAAAAAGGATTAAGGCAGTAGACCTTACACATTTCAATGGCCAATCTAGGGGGTGAGAAGTTGCAAGTCAGGGTGAATGTACTAGGTCAGTAGGTTAGTAAAACCCCCAAAAGGTTTGGCGTACTCATGCCATCAGTTTTTTATGACCTTTTATATTTTTTAAAATATATGGCATGATGGGTAGAACATGCGACTACCATGCGGTAGATCCCAGGTTCATCTCCTGGTTCCAGTCATCTTAAGAATAAACAAATAAATTTTTCTTTCATTTCCGGTCCCCTCGATGTTGTCGTCAGCATAAGTGTCTAGTCAATCGACATGTCTAGTAAAAGCTTCTCAATCAGTGACGTTCGCATTCGTCGATAAACAAGTAGGTGCCGTTTTATTGTTAATCTAAAATAGAAAGCGTGTTAATTTACAACAACGCGAGAACTGTCCCACACCTCATTCATGGGGTGTAAAGGAAAATTAAGAGTTTTTTTTATATTTTCCCATACTATGGCTATTGTTCGCTTAGTTTTTTAGCTATAACTAAAGGACCACTGATAATTCCTCATTTCATACTTCAGCAAAATTGTAGCTAAGGCTGAAGTAAATAATTTCTAGTAATATACCATGTTAAAAATCAAATTAAAATAATTTTATGAAATCTTCAATTTAACCATAAGTCTACAATATTGGAACTATGTGCGTATGATTAATATAAAATCCGCATAAAACTTATATTACTCATACGTTGTGTATACATTCAAATGTGGCGAGTACCGTATGAAAATCAATATCATTAATATCATCAGCAATAACCAGTTTTCTATTTAACACAGATCAGACATGTTATATTTGGCCAGATATTTGGATTTTTTGGAGAAATTAAATGAGAAAAACTAATCAATAACCATTTTAAGAAAATTTTATTTAATAAAATTAGTCCAACTTGATTTTGCATACGCATATCTTAATAACAATTTCATATTTATTACATAGCCTTAGCTTCAACTCTGCAGTACGCCAAGCCATTTGGGAGTATTACTATACTGACCGCATAAAACTTATATTACTCATACGTTATCTATACATTCAAATGTGGCGAGTATCGTATGAAAATCAATATCATTAATATCATCAGCAATAACCAGTTTTCTATTTAACACAGATTAGACAGGTTATATTTGGCCAGATATTTGGATTTTTTGGAGAAAGTAACTGAGAAAAACTAATAAATAACAATTTTAAGAAAATTGTATTTGATAAAATTAGTCCAACTTGATTTTGTATACGCATATCTTAATAACAATTTCATATTTATTACATAGCCTTAGCTACAACTCTGCAGTACGCCAAGCCATTTGGGGGTTTTACTATACTGATCTAGTACCTCCATCCTGACTTAGAATTACTCACCCGCCAAATTAGCTGTTGAACTATGTTATTAAACCATAAATCCACAATAATGGAACGATGTGCGTAAGATAAATATAAAATAAACATAAAATTAATATTACTCATACGTCAATACAAATGAACAGTACAGTACTTGGGTCAGGGTCGTTATTGAATATCATCAGCAATGATCAGTTGTCTACTTATCATAGTGAAATCTACTTATCATATATGTTTAAGTCTGTCCATGGAGATTTGTCAAGGTTTATTGGAGAAAAGCCAATCATATTTCAATAGTATGACAACTAGTTTTACAGTTATCCCTTTCAGTAGTTCTACAAACAACCTTTATATATCCCATGGGAATATAAATTAAAATTGAACTATTGTATTTTTTTTAGAATCTGTCTAGAGTTAAAAGTTCTACAAAATTGACAATATTAGAGCCAAAGAGAAACAGTTTGGTAAATGAGTCTGATGCTAATTTAACGTTCTTTGGCTACTTTTCCCTATGATATATTTTATATGTATCCGTACAATATATTCTTGACGGATGGGTTATTTTCTGATCATTATTCAGCGGGTAATATCCAGAAGTTTCTAATCCTCAACCCAACGGCTGTCTTAATGACGTTGGTTGCCATAGAAAACTACGATCGGACGTGGTGGCCCAATAAGTCACTCTCCTTAAATATACAAAATATTATGAAAACATAAAGAAATCACAAAACAAGAATACTTCGATGCTATGATGGGTGCTGCACATATTGTCTTAGATCAATACATATTTGCAGCCAAGATATGACCAAGATAAAACAGTTCCAAAAATGGTCTTCACTAAACGCAAAGATATCTAAACATCTTTACGCTGCATACCACCGATATAGCCGACGCCTTTTACAACAAACATTCTTCATTAACTGCCAAATAATTCTGATGTGTACGACAAATAGTGGCAACATATTTCGCATTAAATGACCTGTACTTCAGTGATAGTCCTGCTATGATAATGAGTGTTGCTCAGCCAATATATGAACAAGGTAAAACAGTGCCAAAAATGTTTTACAGAAAACGCAAAGATGTCTAAACATCATAAGGCTGTATACCCCCGACCAGACAAGACAATACTGCTATGAGGGAACGAAAAGGAAACGACACTTTAAGCAGAAAAAGCGACTATGGAGTAGGAAAAAGAGTGTAGATATCGAAAAGTACACGGATAGATATGAAACCTGAATGTTACACCAAATGGCAAATACAGTAGATTTGGGAAAGGAATCCCCAGCTGTACGAGCACAGATGCAAAACTGGCCACGGACACGCAGAGTACGATAACTACAGGGATAGACATGAAACCCGGAATCCTTCGAGATATAGATGGAAATCTTGTCACGGATAGGCAGTGTGTGTTGCAAATATGGAAAAAAATGTATTGGGTCTTATGTCATTGCATTTGGGCGATATGTCATTTTGTAGGTAGGTTTTTGATCGAAATGACATGTTTTGGGCGATATGTCATTTTAATTTTTGGTCGAAATGACATTGGGCAAAATGACGGTACGCCTTTAGGCACATGTATCACCGACTGAACTATTACCTCGACTACATATACAAAAGCCATCAGGAATTTGTATCCCGACTCAACCATTGTTCTCCACCCATTCACCGAGAGAGTTCTAATTCACAATTCTTCCATTTTCCAGCTAGGAACAAAGTTCCCATGCAACTGGCTTCATCCATGCGAGTATCAACATATTACAATTAATTACCATTTAGCAACGTTGAACTGTTCCGAACATTACTCACGCTAATATCACTTGCAGTAATTGTGACTTTTTTAAAGGCTTTGGACTTTACTCCTCCGAATAGTTATCGATTACCGTACCAGTTCCGAAGACCTGACCAAGGCCATGCAATATAGCCTTCAAGTCGATCAGTAGAAACAACTATAAAACTCAATTCAAGCTTCCCGGTTCATAAGCAACACCTCGTCTTAGCTACCTAAGTATGTTTACCACCGTCGGTGAGGAACCGAAATTCCCGGTAAGGGTGGAAGTAGTCATTTTGCGACCTCAGTGTATTTGCTCTGCCGTCTTCATTCAAAATTTGCCGTTTATTGTACTACTAAAATCACCTCTTTTTGTTTAGTTCTTCTTATGCCAGTCGATAGTCTTATCCTATTACTAAGACAAACATCGAGTTATAAAACACCTACTTTTCTACGATATTGGGTACACCAATGTATGTTTTAATCAAAAGATTCTTGATGCATATGAAAATTTTAATCTTATCGTATCGATATATATATCAACAGACTACGCACAGTGGAAAATCGTAGAGTAAAACCAGCCCATAATTCATTTTTAAAAAGGTTTGAATAACACCATAATTTTTTTTATCGAAAAGCTAAGATGTCGAACTTAACAATTTGAGCAAAATATTTGATGTTTGGTCAGTAGTAATACACGGAAAAAAGGACCGTATTCACATCTTTTTACGACAACGATTTATTATTATAAAAATAAAACATATTTCAGATCATATTTTTAATATTATTATTTACATTACAATTAAGGAGTTATATACCTTATTGGAAAAGTAATTTAATGTAGATTCTAATTTTATAAAGAGCGGATCAGGTTTTGGTGAAAACATTTGACATTTTAGCTCCTGAATGATGTAATGTTGTTTTGACTGCATGCAAAAACTTTTGTTAGGCTTTAAGTTAGGAGCTGCGTTTAGCTCTGCGCTAATTTGTAAAAAAATTTAAAGCTTAATATATTAATAAAGTACTATAAAAATTTTAGCTGCATATTCGTACATAAACAGACATTCAATAATGTTAAAAAACTCAGTTATTTAGATAAAAAACAACTCATAAAAAACAAAGTTTTTGACTATAATTTCTTTACTCAAGACTAGTGATGATCAAAAATTGAATAACCCATCATTTGTGCCGACAAACCAATACAAGGTACAAGGTAAACAAACTGGTAAATACCATCACCCAATATACGATATTGTGTAAGTCTTGGAATTTGACTGAATTCAGTGTTCTTACAAAATAGAGATGCATATAAGACTATAAGGGTGAATTTGGGAATTTGTATGGTAGTTCCCAGATGGGGTGTGTCAAATAGTTAGGTTTTTTGAGGTTTTGCCTCCTATCACAATATAAATTAACCGACCAATTTTCATTACCCTCCAAGCGCCCGTTTGGAACTTATGGGAGAAATAATATTTTTTCCCAAAATAGGTCATTTTGTATGAGAGGTACCAGAAGGCGTGAACCGATATAGTCCATATTAATTCCTGAGTCCAATTTTATAAGGGAAACATCTTACCCAACATATAACTGAATTTAGTGTACTTAGAAAAAAGATATGTATGTAAAATTATGAGGGTCAATTTGGTCATTTGTACGGGAGGTACCAGAAGGGGCGTGGAAAAAGTTTCGGTTTTGTTAGGGTTTGTCTACTTTTGCAAGATAAATTAACTGACGAAATTCAAATATTCTCCGGTCATCGGTTTGGAAGTTATGAAAGAAAAATTAATTATCCAAAAATACGTAATTTTGTATGGGAGGTACCAGAAAGGGTGAGGCTATTTTGCCCATTTACAATCCCATTAGTTCGTTTTGAAAAACATTAATACTGGTACATTTTTATACTGATCCGTTAAGGTTTACTCGAGTTATCCTGCTCACCAGCAATCCAGCCAGCCTGCCTGACAGACGGACATAGCTCAATCGTCTCAAAAAGTCCTGAAACGAATTTGGTTTTAAGATACTTGGGTTCTAATTCGTCTCCTATAATGAGTTACACTTTTTTTCGTATCAAAAATTGTACCAAATACATGTACAAGTCATCTCTCTATGCTAAAAATAAACTTCTTACCTTTACACAATGGTCCCTCTGAGCAAATACGTGGCCAAAATTATTTTTTTTTTACTTTGTGTTTTACAATTTTTGTCGTTACACAAAAATTAAAAACACATCAAAGCAACCAGAAATTAATTCTATTTTTGCAAACTGTTGTTTACCGTTAGTCATTGGAGCGACAAAGTTAGAAATTTTTAGTATAGTTTTGAAAACAATTGAGCGCAGTACAACATATGTATTTTGTCATACGGTGTTTTTATAAAAATATAACAAATTTAAAAAAATGTTGTAATGGATAATCTTACCCATAGTAAGTACTTAAATAATTCACTATAACAAGTTTAAAAAAAGAAAGATAAATAGGAAATAATTCACCTTGTTTACATGCATATTTAATTTTATAATTTTTCACTTTATTCAAATTGAATTAAAGTTTAAAAAAAATGTCCAAGTTTGTCCAGCATAAAATTAACTTTCAAAAACAACATGTGATCTGCTCAACTATATTCTTTAATTACATCTTGCGAATACTTGCGATTATCAAACGTATATACATTTTTCTAAACAACCTTCTCTTCAAAAATATGAAGACGAATATGACAAAATATGAAGAATATGAAGGCGAATTCGAAGATGGCAATATAATCTAAGAGAGCAAGCTAGACATAACTGACACTTAATGTATAATTTTATTTTCACAGCATAAAAATAAGATTTTAATTGAATTAATATTTGTTTTCATTCGTTAATTATAAGCTAGCAAATCAGAAGAGCAGATTTGGATCAATTAGAAAGAAAAAGTTATACAATTGACAACATATAACAATATTAATTTATTTCTGAACCAAAATTATCATTTTCTTAACTTAAATAATTTTGGCCAGAAAAAATTGATTTGAAACCATTGTGCTTTATTCTGAAAAAAGTTCTGGTTTAATTTGGCTCATATTTTATAGAATAATAGAACATACATTTAAGATTATTCGTGCAAATTTCAGAACTCTATCTCTAAGAACAAAAAAGGTACAGATTTTTCATCCGATAAGGACTAAAATTTTCCACTGTGCTACGTGGCGCCACCGAAGTGGTTCTTTACCCAAAACTATCAGGCAATCTTGGGCAAATCTGACTTAATGGTAGATGTTTTCACTAGCATGCACCCCTATTACAACCACCGTCTATCTGTGGTTCTCTCAAGTACGCGGAGGCGATACTACCCGAAGCCGTCCGGAGAGGATCCCTTGCTGCATTCGACAGTCCGTCACGACAGAAACTAGTAGATGCTATGACTGAGTTTGGTACCCCTGAGAAGCTGATACGACTTTTCGGGATAACACTGACCGACACGGTTTTCATTAAAAATAGTAAAAATCTGACAAAGATATTTTCTACCAAGCGAGGTTGTAGACAAGGCAGCAGTCTGTCATGCGATTACTTTAACATTCCAATGTAGGTGACTATGCGGAAAGCTGCAGTAAACACGACTTGGTACCATATTTTAGAAAAGTGACTTGTTGCAGCCGATGATAAAGATATCATTAGACGACGGCGAGATGTTACTGTGGCATTTTTAAGCATTGAGAAGCAGTCGACGAAACCAAATTTTTTGTTCCAACGAATAAAGAGTCTACTCTTTAGGGCGCTGCTTGAATTTTTAGGTGACAGATTCTTTTCTCTACTTGGATCCGCCGTAAACAAATATAGTAATGTAAATCTGGGAATCAGGAGACCAGTATTTGTTGCAAACCGCTGCTTGTATCATTACCCAGAATTCTGCGTTTAAGAGCAAGACAGGTAGGACTAGTGTCTGGTAGAATTGGATCATTGTTCGTTCAGAGAGGACTTCGCCATTAAATCGACTAAGCAACAAAGATCCAATTCTACCAGACACTAGTCCTACCTGTCTTGCTCTTAAACGCAGAATTCTGGGTAATGACACATTCGGATCAATATATTTTGGAAGTATTACTTTGCAAAATATTGAGACACATCATCGCTAACGGCGAGTATTGTCGTCGTATGAGTGATGAGCTGTATAACGACATCGACATAGTCAACGAATTCCAATCGACCGACTGAGCTGGCTGGGAAATGTAGTACAAATAAATACAAATTCTCTAGCTCAAAAAGTATTCGGCAATAGACTCGTTCGGCACAGCAGGAAGGGTCTACGAAGCTCCGTTGAATGGACCCGGTGATAGAGTGGTTAATTAAAAATTTTGTGTCGAATTCTATTCTAGGTACGGCAAAGGATGCATGATTCTGTTGTTACTGCCAAATAAGGAGAAGAAGAAATGTTTGTATTTGCATTTTTAAACTCAAACATCGAGACCTACAGTTTAACGACGAGTCCGAACAACGTCAGATTTTTATGAAATTTTTACAAAACATGCCGATTTGAGTCGGAACAAGGTTGAATATGGCTTTTATTCTGCAAATAACCATTCACCCCCAAAAAAAAAAGTTGGTGCTGTGTATTAATTAATAAATAAAAAGTTATCCGAAAATTAAAGCACTGTTCGTGTTCATCAAAATAATTATGTTATAAAATGCAAATTCTTTTTAATTTATTGCTGTAAGCATATTGGCAGTAAATGTTGTGTGCGTTCCTAAAAATATTTCATCATTTGAACTACATGTTACTCTCTTAAGAAGATGCTTACTTGTAGTTCCCTTAACCAAATACGTAAGAACCTCATACTTCAAGAACTGCTGGCGTAACACAGGTTCATGTCTATGCATTTGAAAAACTTTTCCCCTAACTTGCTGCAAAAAGTGTAATGACCCAGGAAAATTTTTCAGAACTTGTTGCGAATGGTATTGATACTAGAATCGTTTCTTTTTTAATCGACTTTCTATTCTGTTTCTGGTTCCATATAACCGATTATGTACAACATGTTGCACCACAGATTCCGTAGAACAGAAAATGAATATTCATATTCGAAATAAGTATTTTTTAGAGGGTATTTATTAAGAAAAACTCAAAAATCTGAGGGTAAATCTATTTCGAACTAACAGGTTTCATAACAGGTTCCAGGAGAACATGTTGGTTTTGGGACAGTTTCAAACAAAAATAATATATTGTGCAACCGAAAGTGGAACTTGTTACTTATCAGTAAAAGCTATTCTGTAATTGTTTCTTTGCAACAAAATATTTTGCTGGGGATTGTTTTTCTTTTTTTATTTTCTAATTTATTCATATACATCTTTCTAATGGCATGAGCACTTACAAACTAAGTATAAAATTCAATGTAGCTAATTACTAAATATAATGAGGTAAAGGATTATAGCATTTACCCATGGGTTTACTTATTAAACACTTCAAATCCCGAGAGATAGACAGGGAGAGAGAGAAAGTCGACCCGTTTTTTGGTTACATGATACTTTCTATATAAAATGTCTATACTCATACCATCTGTGATAGTGGATGTGTTTTATATAATCACAAAACAACAAAAAAAAAAAAATAAGCATAATGTTTAAACTTATTATGCCATCAATTAATAAATAGTTTATCTCCTCTCGACTTTTACTGTGGCTGCCAGTACTCTTTTCCACTGAATGACGTTATGCAAACATTTTCTCTGAAAATTGATTGAGTTTTCATATTTTCTTCATTTAATCTACATATAGTCAAAGTTTTTGCTAGTGGCATTATCACATTTTGTATTCGTATCATATTATGTTACGCCATTGGAGCCACGAGACAAATTCACCGTTGAAAACTAACTACTACTACCCCGAACAAGACTCGTTCATTACTTAATATGCACATGGAACACCCAACACAATTACCCACAGGACACCCTCCTATGTCCGCTGCCTGCATTAACCATCCTCTAGGTTTAGACACCCACTGTATCACCTATAAGGCGGGCGGGAGCAATTTGTGGCAGTTATATCACGAAGAACCACCTTTGTGTTTGATACCTGTGGCCGCAAGAGTATTATCATCATCATCATCACAATATCAACAACAACAACAACTACAAAGATGATGGAGATTCTAACAACAAAATATAATCAGCATCATGTCATAGTCTGTCCGTTCACTAGCTTAACATCGTCGTAGTAGTCGTCGTCGTCGTCGTCGTTGTCTATATCATCAACATTTGTGACGGTGGTCCTTGTTATTTGTAATTCCCCCGTTTATTGTCAATAGTCTTCCCAGGTGAGAGGTAATGGTGGGTTTACTTACGTTATCATTGGATCTGGCGAGCCGCCAATGCTGCTGCAAGTCAGCTCCAGCGACTTGTCTTCGGTGGCCACTGCGATGTTGCCGGGCGAGATAATAGGCGGATGGGGTGGTGTCAAAACTGTCAAATTGTAAAATTCCTGGTGTACATCTGCACCGGTGCCTTTGGCCTTGATGCGGCACTCGAAGCGACCGTTGTCGCGATTGTACGATGTGTTTTTAATTTGTAAATCATAAATGCCGCGATTCGGACGAAAGTCCAATCTGTAAACATACAAGAAGAACAACAAATATGGAAATAAATACAACGTCACACAATACAAAGGACGACTACTTAAATTTATGCTAAAAGTCTTAAGTAAATACTAAAGCACAACAAAAAGGATTGTTAACGATCCTCGAGTCCTGGCAACAGATGTCGTCGCTAGGTGAGTTGCAGCATCAGTTCACAGGGCATCAGTCATAAGTCACACCGGTCCGGTGTGTACTAAGCAATACTTTCGTGAGCGCCAGCAGTCATGGATTGAAGTCGAGCGCTGGCAAGTGCTGTTGTGAATTTAATTACGGAAATTATAATTGTGTACTGTGCGGACAACACAATAATGTCCTGATGTTCACAGTATGACAATTTGTTTTTGATAAACGTTCCCTGGAATTTTGACTTGGCGCTGCAGGGGTAACATTTGTACAATGCAATAACATTGTTTGTTATGCGCAGCAGTTTTAAAGTGATAAATGCGTAAGGAATTATTTCTACTTTACAGTTAATTAATGGTGGAATTTTCATGTTTTTAAAAGTGAGCATCAGTTGACATTCTTACTGATAACGAACCGGCGAGGTTTAATGATGTACTCATCGTTTCACTATTTTACAAACAAAATAAAAAAATCAATAATTAAATTTTGATAGTTCTGCATTGAAAAGGTAAGAAGAGCTATATATAAAAAAAATTTGGTCAATGTTTTTTACGGAGTATCTAATTGTGAATATGACTGCAGAATTGTTTTTTTAATGTCGTATTAAGAAAAGCACCCTGACACAGTACAACACATGATTTTGGGACACAATTCTGAACTGCACGTGAAAGTAGCCTCAAAAAGAAGAATTTATGCATCATTCGTTTAGTCAGTAGCAGTTAGGGGAGCTCATGAAAACACTCAGAGGCATCCTGCAAAGAGCCCTTCTCAGCATGGCGAAGGGGGCCAGCAAAAACCGCCTCGGAGTGAATACAAACAAAACCGAAATGGTTCTATTCACCAGGAGGGTAAAGATCCTATTCCTGGAGCCATTACTTTCTCGGACTGTGAAAACTATCTCGGTGTCATATTGGACAACCAGCTGAATTTTAAACTCAATATCCTAGACAGTACTAAAAAGGCCGCCGTGTCACACTATGGGACACTGGAGAGTCAAAATAGGTGCCCCTTGGATCCCATTGTGACCTTTTATGTGCCGATACTCAAATGAAAAATATTTTTGAGGCAAATCCAGTGGGGTAAATTTCAAGACCCTACAAAACCCTACCATCTTACACCTATTATACATAAGAATAAGAAAACTAGTAATTCACCATTTGTGAAAATGGTGATAAAACTGCTTATGTAGATGTAGTGCAAATCTATATTTTATTAAACATGGAATCCTAGAAATGGGGTTTTTGGAGAAGCTTCCATTTTCTAAACCTCCGCTTAGAAGATAGAAGCATGTATACCAAATTTAAGCTCGAAAGCTCTTAAACTATGAGCTAGAGGGGAAATATATATGAATACCCCCAAAAAGGGGGAGTTTGTTCGAAATGTGGGTGTAGATAGACGGACACCTTAAAAAGGGGGAGTTTGATATCTTGCACATCTTTACCTATATTTAGTGGATTGCATACTAAATTTCAGCTCAATAGCTCATAAACTGTGACTGTAATAGCAGGGATAGATTCCTAAAAATATGGATTTTGTACGGGACATGGGTGTAGTTTTTGCACGGTCTTGCACATATTAGAACTTAACCTTCACTTAGAAGAAAAAAGCTTGCTTACCAAATTTCAGCTCTTAAACTGTGTCTGTAATCGCAGGGACAGAACCCCAAAAAGGGGCAGTTTGTATGGGAGGTGGGAGTAGTTTTGACCGATCTTGCTCATCTTAGGCCTTAACCTCCAATTAAAGGACAGCAGCTTGCATACAAAGTTTCAGCTCGGTACCTCTTTAACTGACATTGTAATCGCAGGGACAGACCCCCAAAATGGGCAAATTGTATGGGAGGTAGGAGTAGTTTTTGACCGATTTCCCTTATCTTAGAAATCAACTTCCAGTGAAAGGAGAGAAAACTGCAGACCAAATTTCAGTTCGATAGATGTTTAACTGCAGCAGTAATCGGAGGGACAAACTTCAAAATAGGGATGGTTGTATGGGGGTGGGAGTAGTTTTTGATCAAACGGGCTTATCTAAGAACTAAAACTCCATTTTGAAGTTTCAAATTTTAGCTCAATATCTCTTTAACTACGGCTGTAGTCGCAGAGACAGACACCCCAAAGAGGGGCAATTTATATCGTCTTAGATCTTAACCTCCGCTTTGAACATATAAGCTTGTGTTCCAAACTTCAGCTCGATATGTCTTAAACGAATTGCGATTCAATGATCGAAGAGCAAATTGAAAAACATGGCGAGGAAGATGTATTTTTGCATGAGGAGGAGTACGACTGCGATGACGATATTATACCAGATTCGGGTGATGAAAATAATCGTGAGCCACTTAATTTGTTCCGAAATTACTAATAATGTACAAAAAAAAACAATTCGTGGGAAAAAAAAAAAATGATTTAATGCGTGGAATAAATATATTGCATCAAAGGTGAGAACCGTCTAGTGAAGAAATTGGCCGAACTAACCCTTTATCGTACTTCTAATAATTCGAATACGATGATATTTCGGACGAAATTGTAAATTAGAAGAATGTTGAAATTGAGAATCCCGTTCAACGACACGAGTTTTTGAATAAATAAATTCTGGCCTTTTTGAGTCTCTTTAATCAATAGTAGAAGAAAAAAATACTGAAAACAACTATTTATGAAATTGTAGAATGTTGGAAACGAAAAAGAAAAACAAAAAATCGCTAATTTGGTAAAAATTGTTCTTGCGAAAAAAGAAAATGCAAAAAATTTTTTGTTATACCTGTATGTGGGAAGCACAAATTCTAACTTGTGCCTACTATACAAAGAAATAATTTTTCGAAGTGTTTTTTTATTTTAATTGATAAAATTAAGTGTATTGTACATTTTTTCCCACAAGTTGAGAAGCCATGTCCATTTTATTTTATACTAAATAACTATTTAAATACTAGTATCTACTTAAATCCAAAAAAAATTGGCTAAAAAGAGACATACTCGTAAATAAACCAAATAGCTTTAAAAATATACAGTTTTTATGTTTTCTTCTTCGCTAGAGTCTATAATTGATTAAATATGATGTTTCGGACTGGTACGCTAGATTTTTTGCTAAGAATTTTCAAGTGAAAAAGGACTTCGTCGATTCGACGAAGATTACCCTAAGTGTGTGTAAAATATGATTACCCTTCTACGGTTAAAAAGTCATGAATCGAATTTGGTTCAAAGAAACCTAGGGTCTAAAGTGACTCCTTCTATGTGTTACACTTTTGAGTCGTATCAAATGATATAAACCCTCCTACCCATGAGGGTATAAATATTGAAATGATGTGCGTATGATTAATATAAAGTCCGCATAAAGGAAATATTACTCACACGTCGTAAATACACATGTATCTATACATGTATTTGGGTGAGGTTCGTTAGCAATGACCAGTTTACTACTTATTTCAGATGAGGCAGCCAAATATAGACCAGAGTTTTTTTTATTTGGAAAAATTTATGAAAGAATGTGAAACAGAATTCAAAAATCGGAATGTATCTTCAATTTGATTGTATCTCAGTATGGCAAATGTAAAGACATGCACAATGAAATGTCTGTTAGCTTCTGGCCTATCACGACGCTGGAGATCCTATTAGCAATCCTTTACATTGCTTATATGGGTATATTATATTTGTATTTTAATTACACCAGATAGTTTTGATACAGAACGTCAGCAACATATCATTAGGTATTCGTGTAGATTCCTCTTTTTCTTCCCACATGTAAGCGAATGTTTTCAGAACTAAATTGTATTGCTATAATAGGTGTTTGCTAAATGCATATCATTTTATTTAACCAATTTGACATTATGTTCATAAAAAAACATAATTAATTTTTGTCAAATAAAGTCATATATCAATATCTTTTGAGTCAAATTACAACAAATTCATAGAAATTAAATTGAACAAATGTATGTATATTGTTTCGTAATTAGCTTGAGTGATTTTCATGTTTATTGATTGCAATTGTATTGTTTTGATATTGAGTTAATTATTTCATATGAAAATTAGTCCAAATCGTTACAATTTTTTTTTCTGAGAAATATGTTGGCGAAATGGGCTTAACTTTTTTACACATGCAAATGGGCAAATGTTTTAAATATCATTTACATTTTATTTTTTCGATAAAAACTGAACACTTGAATTACTTCCAATGAAATTTACAAAATCACACGTACATTTTGTAGTGACAAAATTATGGTCCCTAACAAAAACAAACAAACTTATTATCCTTATAAAGGGGACCCCATGCTAGTAATTTACTGCTAAATGAGCATGATAGGGAAGGTAATAGCGCCCCGCTGTGGAGTATTCATCCCCATACTTTGATCAGAAGCAAAAAATGAAAATATGACCAATAATGTTTCTTTGTAAAGAGTTAAAGATACATTGATCTTATTGAGTATCTTAATTTTCTGTGGCAAAGGTGAGGGCTTAAATCCATATTTTTTTAAAACATATTAATAAATTTTAACCACGATTTGCCGGATATGTTCCAGGACTTATGTAGTTTAGTAAAAGTAGTCGTAAAATGATTAGAAATACTTTCAAGGACATATTCAATGGATGACTTCAGTTTAACTCAAAACAAATTAATAAAATTACATTTTCAACGTTAAATATATTTGCAACTAAAGCCTTAACAAGCTGCAGACCATTCTTTATATTCCACATGCAAAGCGGCGGCTAAGTGCATCATGTTGCAAACTCCAAACCACATCTTCTGGTGCCCTGACTGTCATATACATCTCACAAGCCATGGTTAAGGTAAAGGGATGTCATTGCCAACGTGTAGAGGTACATTAAGTATTCTGTCACGTGAAAAAAATAATTGATTCGTGGATTTGGTTCCTCTCTGTCGGGCTACAAATTCTTGCACTTTAAATGGCTTCGTGTGTGGTTGCAGATAGAATAGAATAGATTTAATTTCATTCATACTTACACACTTGAGCTCTGGCAGTTGAATACGTAGGGGTATATGCGTATGTGTGCGAGTTTGTGTATCAAAGTAGCTCACATTTGTGGAAGTGCATATCCGGTGCTTTTTAATTCACATCACATCTAAAGAAACTGACTGTCAGAGAAGCCGGGCGAACGAAAGAAAGTATCATAAAAGGCTTATATAAGTTGTTATGCTTGCGCTTTAATGCACACACTCAAGCGGTATGGATGCACTTGTTGTACTCTCTCCCTCTCTGTTTGTAGGAGTCACTCGCTTGTGTTTTAATGCTTTATACTGCAAGTACATCCAGTTCGGAGTAGGAAACTGCTCATTTGAAGCACATAATTGCCTGCTGTTTATGTGCATATCTTACAGCGGTAACATCCTTGTTTTTTTTGCTACCTCTTAATGGATTCAAAGTGAATGTGTAACGAATGTAAAAAACATGATCGACAACGATGAGATGAGGGAAGAAAAAATCAAGTTAGAATTTCTAATGTAAACTCAAAAGCATGCAGGAGTAAACCAATAATACATTTGCTTAGTGACAGCTTTTAGAGAAGAGAATTCAAACAAAAATAAAAAAAGCGGGTAAATGTAGATTTATTTGTAGCAATTGCGAATTGCATGTATGAGGATGGCTTTTGGTTGATGGTGACGAATTTCACTTAGAGGCGGCAAAGATTGACTGCTAAAGTGCTAAAAGTGGAAGCATCATTTCAGCTATGATTGGTGTCATTGGCTGGGGAATATTTACTTTGGTGCACATAAGGCTAAGTGTCTGCTTGTCATATACTATATGTTTAGGTGGCTTCAAGAAATAAAAAGTTTGGTCTGTTTTTTGGTGTCCCACTATATCTCTAGAGCATATAAACATATAAAATTTTATCCGATGACAGCTTGTCCATCAGGTCACCTCATACTACGAATGATGGGTAAAGTTTTGTATAATAATTGCAGCCCAGATATATTAGGTAATAATTACATCGGATAAAATCAGGAGCAAACAATTAATCCAATCATATATAACCGGTTCAGATTGAATCTAACTACATCTCATTAGATTCGATTTCCTGCACACTTTTTTAAGAAAATATTCTTAAACAAGTGGTGGCATCCAATATTTTCCACATATGTTTATTAATGCTTCACTTGTGTTCGAGCGGTAATTCTTTGTATAAATCCTTTAGATGTCGAGATAAAAAGCATAGTTTTCCTTGTATTTTTCGTTGTTAGTTAGTTTACTGCTAATAGGGAACTTTGTGTAAAAATTAATTACATTGCTTGCATCAGTCATCAGTCATTGAAAACGAATGCAGGGAGAATAGGAATACACTCATATGCTCACAAGTTTATTTGCTAGTTTGACGCATATTACATCGCTGAATAAAAACTAAGTCATATCTCGAATTTTTAAATTTTTTTTCCCATATCACACCATATTTTGATTATTGTATGATCTGGGGTTAACAGTTCGGTTTGGGATTGGGATACTGGTAGAAAATAACCAACAGAACTTAATAGAGAGGGGTCACAATTACACAGAAAAAAATTACGACAAACTTACTTACTTACTTAGCTGGTACTTCTATGCAATCCCAGTGGATTATATACCGCACGTAGAAAAATATTATAAGCGCCTCGATCTTTTGCGCTTCTTCTCCAGTTAGTCACACCGAGTTCTGTAAGGTTCTCAGTAACCTGGTCTTTTTAACGGAGTTTAGGTCGCCCTCTTCTGCGCCGTCCATCGAGTTCATAGTCGAAGACTTTTCGAGCTGGAGCATTTTCGTCCATGCGTACAACATGACCTACCCAACGCAACCGTTGCACCTTAATGCGTTTGACCACGTCAATGTCAGTGTACAGCTCGTACAGCTCATGATTCATACGACGCCGATACTCTCCGTTAACGATGATGGGCCCATATATTTTACGGAGTATTTTTCTCTCGAATACCACCAGAACCGATTCATCCGCTTGTGTCATAACCCAGGATTCTGAGCCATATATTAAGACAGGTAGAATTAGTATCTGGTATAGCTTGAGTTTTGTTCGTCGAGAGAGGGCTCTGTCATTGAATCGCTTGCTTAGTCCGTAGTAGCATTTATTTGCAAGCAGGATTCTTCTCCGGATTTCTGGGCTGGCATTATTTGCTTTGTTGATGGCGGAGCCTAGGTAGACAAAATTATCTACCTCCTCGAAATCATAGTTGTCAACGTACACGCAGTTTCCCAAACGAGTAGATTCTTTGTTCGTTGAAACTAATAACTTCGTTTTGTCCTCGTTCACAGTTAGGCCCATTTTCGTTGATTCCTTCTGAATACCTGAGAAGGCTGCAGTCACATCCCGCAGTTTTATCTACGTCATCAGCGTACGCGAGTAACATGTGGCTTTTGTTGAATATAGTGCCACTCGTGTTTACTGCAGCTTTTCTCATTATCATCTCCATCACAATGTTGAAGAGATCGCACGAAAGGCCGTCGCCTTGTTTTAGGCCTCGTCTGTTATAGAATGGCTCCGTAAGGTCCTTGCCAATCTTCACTGAAGACTTCGTGTCAGTCAGCGTCATTCCGCAAAGACGTATCAGCTTCGCTGGAATACCAAACTCAGCCATGGCTTCAAGTAATTTCTGCCGTATCGGGCTGTCGAAGGCAGCTTTATAGTCGACAAAAAGATGGTACGTGTCGATCTGTTTCTCTTACGACAAACTAGTTGTCATATTAAATACCATTTCGTCAATACAATTAAATATTTAATTAAAAAGGCGCCAACAACCAAAATTGTAAATACAATAAACAGTTTTGTTATAGTTACAATTTGTGTATTTTAGTTAAATTTGAAAAGTGGTTGAAAATTTGTCAATATGACAATTTACAAACATGTTAAAATGGAAAAGTTGTTATAAATCAAAATTGAATGCTAACAATAATATTTAATTACTTAACAACATTTGTGTTTTTTTTCTGTGTACTCGCAACATTAACAGGGGACACCTAAGAGAGGAGCTTTGTCTCCACTTCTATGGTAAACCTCAGTCAAAGAAGATCATTGATTTGTGTTAGTGAACGATGAACACATATGCCAATTACAACACATATTGCGATTCTAGATGTCTGGGCCTGCCGCTGCCTTTCTAAAGAGAATCAAAGATTGTAGCATTAAGCTATCGGTGCATTACTGGAGGTGAATTCCAAAAGTATCCCGGTTTCATGGATGGATCAAAGTTGTCTAGAGAGTAAGCTATGGTATCCATTCAGCATTCATTTGCTATACTTGCGGTTGGTAAACTACCGAAAAATAGTGTCACCACCACCATGATTGCTATATACTTGACGGTGAAGAAATGATATTCCGAAAAATTGCTTAGTGGATGAGGTAGCTCGACAAGTTACTAAGGCTGTATAGGTAGCTCATGGTCTGTTGTCTGCACAACAGGCAATAGGTCAATAACATAGTACAACATTTTTCAGCTCATTGATTTGGAACTCAATTCTGAGAACTGCTAGTGAAAGTAGCTCCAAAAAAAAGAAGTTCTGCATCATTCGTTTTATAAAGTCATAACTCGAGAACCACTACTCCGATTTAGCTGAAACAAGTTAAAAAAAATAATTGTAATTCCTTTAATCTGTTCATATAACGTTTCCCTACATAAGCAACATTTTCACTTTTCCATTCACCAAATGATTTTGAAATGGGTTTATTTTGTAGGAGTTACAATAAAACTGTTGTACTCCGTGGCGTATGATTTACGTGGTGTATTACTTATGATAATCAAACGCCACCATATATGTTATGTCAAATAAAAGAGCCAAAAATGTGACAAATTCCGCTATACGATACTTACTACATACTTGCTTCAACTTTTAAGCAAGTTCGGCTTTTTTGGGTTTTTTTTTAGTGGGACATTTTCTTGTTGGAAAACACGTCCTTAGCTAAGGCCATAGACACTTCGCTCTTCCCAGATGCTACATGGATGATGATGAGGATGAAACAACAACACACCTTCTCTTGGCTTGCCCAACATAAGCTTGACTAAGATCTAGGGCAACTGTGCCCAAAACTTTCTTATGGCAATGCCAACACCTACATATTCACTTTATTAATACAAAACCAGAAAGAAAGTTTCAGTCGGGAAAACCGACTTACATATACCCTCAACTTTAGAAAAACATAAAATTTTCTAGCATATTGATATTATTACTCAATTTCTAAAGTGAGCGTAATTGTACATTTGCATGGGAGGCACCAGAAGGGGCGTGGCTAGACTTCCAGTTTTTTTTTCTCCAAAACTATATACTGATTTAACTTTACTAAATACAGAATTTGGGCATAATCGCGTTGGGTGTACTGGTATTATTACTACATCTCTGAAGTAGGCGTAATGGTACATTTGGATGGGGGGTACTAGAACTTCTAGTTTTTTTCTCCAAAACTTTATCCTGCTATAGCTTTACTAAATACAGAATTTGGGCACGATCGCGTTGCCTGTATTGATATAATTTCACGATTTCGAAAGTGGGCGGAATGATATATTTGTTTGGGAGGTACCAGAATACCAGTTTTTTCTCAAATTTTATCCTGATATAGCGCTGCTGAACTCAGATTTTGAGCACGATCGCGTAGGATGTATTGATATAATTACTCCATTTCTAAAGTGGGTGGAATGATATGTTTGTATGGGAGTTATCAGAAGGGGCCATTTGCTATACCGTAAGTAGTTTTAGAGAAATATTACTAAGTTTCAAATGGTTGCGTCTTTCTAAAGTTATCGTGCGTACCAGTTGGACAGACAGACATACATTTAGACGGACATGGCTTACACGACTTAAAAAGTCATGAATGGAGTTTGGTTCAAAGAAATCTAGGGTCTAAAGTGACACTTTCTATGTGTTACACTTTTGGGCCGTATCAAATGATTTATACTCTCCTACCCGTAGGGTGGGAAATTATTTAACAAACAACAAAAAAATCCGTGATCATCGTCAATCTGTACCAACAAAGCATTCGAAAGGAACCTCCTAACAAACAAAAAGCTCAGACATTGGCTGATATCCGACACGTCTGCACATTGTCTGAACTCTTCTTACCGATATCGTGCAAAATTCTGTACGACGCATTGAAAAGAAATTTAATATATTTTGCTTCGACATATCTGATCGAGTTCGCGGCGATTTCGGAACTCTGCGTCGGAGAAAACCACAAATTGTTATTGAAGAAATAACGCATTCCTTTTCGGATTTTCCTATGATTTACATTCAGAAATTTTTCAAACATCGGTACGTCAGATTTCTCTTAGTTGCGTCGGTCAAGCTTCGTGTCAACCAATCCATACGTTTTTAGTAACGACTAAGGCCTGATTTCGGATTCAATATCGGAAGATATTTTCCTAAAGACGCTTCGGCAAGAACATTCGAATTACTTTATTTACATTAAGAATCCTTTCAGACATCGGTACGACATGTCGTACATCCGATTTCCCTCTGATGCGTCGGTCAGACTTCGTATCAACCACTCCATTCATTTATAGTAATTACTTCGGTCCGATTTCGTATTCGATATCGAAAGATCTTGCCGACTGTCGGACCAACTTCTGAGCATTTTGTTTGCTGGGCTTCTTCCTGTTCTCTAATTTGCTGTGCATATGAAAATGTTTTTGCTTTGCTCATTGGTATAGACAAAATTGTTAGTGTGTGTAACCTATGCTGCGTCCACCAAGTGCATAGGCCGTAGGCAACTCGAATCTAGGGTATTCGAACATCGTGTAGTAAGCACCGTAGCCCTTTAGAAAATACTGATAACCTAATTCACAGAAAAGGTGAATTGGCTACATAGTTAGTCAGTATTTTATATAGGGGAAAATGTTAGTTCCACAACAGGTTTCATAATCCTAAGTAAAACTTTACTTAGTTTCCCCTTACATCCCATAAATGAGGTACAGAAAAGCATCCTGCGTTGATGTGATTTGACACGCATTTAATATTTAGACTCACAACTAACGACACCTACTTTTTTATCGACGAATGCGAACGTCACCGTTTGAGAAGCTTTTACTAGACATGCCGATTGACTCGATTCTATACTGCGAAGTTCTTATACTGCGAAGTTGTTTAAATCATCATGACATGGCTGGCTCCAAGACAGTGTGCTGTCTGGCAGTCTTTTTAACCTAACCAAACCCAACCAACCTATGGATGGAACACTGCCGATAGTCTGACATACGATCTCTTTAACATCATAATGGAAATGATTAACATCTTTAATAAACGTCACATGCTGCTCACGTATGCCTTTATCATTGACCGAGGACAGCGGGATGTTACTGCGGCCTTCTCAAACATTGAGAAGCAGTCTGCAGAAGTGGGTCGGGTAATAAACGAGGACCAAATCAAGTTATTTGTTTCAACGAACAAAGAATCTACTCGTTAGAGCCGCACTTCAAATATATTTTTGAAGTGGTAGATGATTTTTTTTTAACTTGGTTCTGCCATTTACAAAAACATTAAATGTCTGCCTGGCAATCAAGAAAATCGCAAACCGCGTCTACTATGAGCTCAAAAAGCGGTTTAATGACAAAGCGCTCTCTCGAAGAACAAAGTTTTAATTCTACAATACACTAATGCTACCTGTGTTGCTCTACAGCGCAGAATCCTGGGTAATGATATAGCGGATCGATATATTCTGAGTGTTCGAGATGAAATACTTCACAAAATATTTAGACACATCGTCGTTAACGGTGAGTACCGGCGTCGTATGAACCAAGAGCTGTATGGAGATGTATAACGACATCGATATAGTCAAGCGCGCTCAAGCTGGCCGAATGCGTTGGATTGGATACGTTATACAAATTTATGGATAAGCTCGAAAAGTCTTCAGTAATAATACCGATGGGCGGCGCAGGAGGGGGTCACTCATTGCTCGGTTCGATGGACAAGGTGAAAGGGCTGTTATCTTAACTTGGTGTGAGCAACTATTCACTGAGAGCAAAAGACCGAAAAGCTTGGAATTTTTTTCTAACTGCGGCTACTGACGGATCAATTTTCGTTGCTGCCGCCAAATAATAGGAAGAGGAACCCAACTATCCTGTTCTCGCGCAAATGTATTTGTCACCAATCCACTATTCGTATCCTGTTTTGCTTATTGTTACATTTTGTTTAAGCTTTGGTGTGATACCTGCATTTGAATGTTCTGGCAGTGACACCTATGATATTTAACGCGCTATGTTTACGCTTTGATAAGGGAACAGACGCAGTACATATATCACTATTTAACACCAACAAGTACACTGGATATTATCTATTTCCTTTTAATTGTTATTTAATGTACAGCTGGTAGCTATAGTTTTCAACTGAACATCGTTGAAGGCTCTACAACGTTGCTTGCTGAATAACAAATAAACTAATACATTGTCAGTGTGGTATGACATACCCCTAACGGTGTGATATCCGTACCAAAACTAATTACAACTCTTGTGGGACTACAAACTTGCCTGATGCCATTTTGATAGACAATCACAAGTTAATGCCAACTTTTCAACATAAGTATCAACTTTATAAATGTAATCTAGTATACAGCTACTGCATACGATATTGCCAGTTTAATTGTTATAGGGTACAAATGCATACATACATAAATGTACATTTACTAATGCAATACAACATGCGAGTTCCTTTCAAATGTATTACTTTTATAGAAGATGCAATTGTACATATCTGATGTGCATATACTAATACACAAAAGCTATTACTTTACATCACAACATCGTATACATGTTAAGCACAGTAAATATTCTCTTTGCAACAATAGTGTTGTGCTGTACACC
Organism: Muscina levida; assembly: GCA_964034835.1. NCBI lineage: Eukaryota > Metazoa > Arthropoda > Insecta > Diptera > Muscidae > Muscina > Muscina levida. The sequence continues at coordinate 128,433,353 of OZ035881.1, forward strand.
ACCTTAAAGTTTTCGCCATTACATTAAATTGTACGATCGATGATATCTTATATGCAGTGGTATTTACACATATATATGAGAGATATATATGAGAGAATCTTTCTTCGTAAAATATATACCGACATTTATTTCATTGGCTGGTTTTAGTTGCCGTCATCATTGCAACTACTGCCTTAAAGTTACGTTAAATATTCAACACGTAGTGCTATGTAAATTGTTGGCTATTATGATAAATGGAATTGCTTAAATCAGCAGCCATAGCACTCTGTCTACGTCATCACCATTTGCAATTGTCAGATTTTTACAACTCAATGGTTTCGCTTGTTTAATCATTCAGAAGATATTTAGAGGTTTATGACGCTTTAATCACACTAAAAATATTAATAAAATTTTATTAGCGTCATATTCAATATATTATGAGTAGTATAGTGTCGTGGATATTAGATATTATTGTGGTGCCGTTTCATTAATGTTTATAGTTAATTAAAGCCTAAAGCCACGAGATTTATATCTACGCCAGGCATTATTAATGAAATAGTATATTGAGTTTTTACAAAATGCCGCCAGAACACTTGAGTGTAAGAACACAGTTGTTGCGAAGGCACTGGCGTGAAAAATTTTAGATAGCTTTTCTGTTGGCATTAGAGCAAGAGCAACAGGGACAAGAATAGTTAATGCAAGTAAGTGAAAATTTTATTAGAGGCATTTTGAAGAAAAAAACGTAAAAAGTGCTTTACCATAGATTTTGGTTTTTTTTTTTTTTGAGGTTTAAGCTACGAAAGTCAGAATTGAGCTGATTTCATGCATCAGCCTCAACATTGGTTGTGTTCTCAGGTGAAGAATCGTCAAAACTAGAAAGAAAACTTTGTAATCTGTATTCAATTTAAATATAGGAATAAGATAAATTTAAGCAACCTGGGTGTGTGTGTCCATGAAATTAATAATTACGTGGGACCAACCGTAGAACAAGTGATCTGAGTTCGAGCCATCTCAAAGCCATCTACATATTTATTGATCAGCCAGGTCGATGTTGTAGTGGCGGTGTTGGCATTATGGCAATAATCACTTCCAACGTTCTTCCACAGACTAGCTCTTTCAAAGTGCGTTTTGTGAGCGATGAAGTGCATAAATTCGGCTGTTTTGGGGTTTTTGAAAAAATTACCTTTTAAACGTTAGTTGCGGCTATGCTACAATTGTTCTATCAGTCCATTGCTTTTGTTTCATTAATTTGTTTTTCTTTTTAACGAAAATACTTTTTCTTGCAATGTTTTATGTAATGCTTGCTGCAGATTTAATTTTTTATGACAAATACAATTTATTCACTTTCTTGTTGCCAGTAAAGTCCACTACAGGTTGTTCGAAAACTGTTAATATGTTTAGGAAAGAAGTTTCATCGGTGGGTCTATCCTAATAAATTACTGTAGGCAGTTGGTTTAATAAATTTGAAAGTTTTATCTTAAACTGAAGAAATTGACTTCGGTTAAAAACAAGAAGAACATGTAATGGGTGGGAAAGAGAAGTTTGTGAAAGGTTCCCAGTTGTTTTTATCAAGTAATATTAATTTTCAATACAAACAAATTTTTTATATGTCGATATCATTGCTATGACTGATATCACCACCATCCAGGAAATCAGATGGACAGGGGAGGAATGCTAGAAACATAACGATTTACATGCCCCAACGGAAGATAAATACGATTATATTAAAGATATATTCTACTAGCGGCTAGAGGAAACATACGACAGCTGCCCTGGCCACGGCATCAAAATGGTTCTGGAAGATTTTAATGCGAAAATTGGATTAGTGGTGGGAAAATATAGTCTACACATCAAATTGTCAGACAACAAATTAAGCTTCGCCCCAGCAAGGAACGTGGTAGTAAGTCAAACCAGTTTTAGCATTAAGATATCTACAACCCATATCCAACCAAAAACAAATTAATCACGTAGTAATCAAAGGAAGGCATGCTTTTAGATTATCGACGTTTAACACTGACACTATTGTGCTCGATCAATTCAAACGTTTTGTTTTTTTCTCTTATTCAGTTGCTTTATATTTCAATATGCACTACATTTCTTTCAGTGCAGTCTGGATACCTCCTCCTACTAATTTGAATTATGTATTTTATTTTGGACGTCGACGAACATTTCTTAAACATACACGATCGACACAAACTCGAAAGTTTTGTTTCATTCAAAACAGTCAGTCTCTATTTGAGTGTTATAAAAGCAACGCCAAACACGCTTTCTTTGCATTCAACACAGATACATGTACAGGCAGAGAAAAAATGTTCAACGATTTGATACGTGGTACTAACATTGCATCGAATCATTACCTAATGGCAGCTACGGTGCACAGTAGGGAAAAAAAGTTTTTTGGACATTCAAAATTTTAGGCCGCAATTCTTGAATAAAAATAATTTTTGACATTAATGTCAAATATTTTTTGGACTATGTGTCCTAAAAATTACGAACTGACCTCCATTAATATGAACATATGTTACAAATTAAACTTATTGAAAAAATAAGACAGAATTTTTTTTTGGCACAACTGCATATATATATGTGGAGGCACTTTTTTCACATTTTAACTGGGTGTCCGGCTCATAATTATTGTCCGATTAGAACAAAACCCAACATATAGCTTGGAAAAGTTTTAAGAAAGTCGTCTGTAAAAAATAAGCCAAATCGGTGAATGTCGCCATGCAATTTTTTTTTGCATATGTACCGAAATAATGCATTTTTAAACTTCTGACAAAAGAGTACGGTGCTCACAATTCTGAGCAGAGTGAAAAACCCATGTAACCAAATTGATAGAACATTGGACATTGCTAAGCTGCATATCCTAGAGATAGCCAGTGCTTATTCCTTCTAGCTCTTCCAGCTACTTCCGCTTAACGTCCCTACTTCCAAAGAATGCCGGATAGCGTCTAAGAAACAGGATGCTGTAACCCGAACTTAGAGTGATACAGGCGTACCAACAATTAAAGCGAAAAAAAACGACAGATAAAGCATCCGGAGAGCGAGGATATGCTGAGTTAGAGGTCAAACCCGAAAATTTTATCAGAAAGTTAAACCGATGCCGATGGCAGAGCTTTTAAAGTCCGGTGGCACTGAGCTGATAGCGAGCCCGGATTTAAAGTTTTACTGAGCGCATAAAAGGTTCTGTTGAGTGTGGTATTTGAAAGACAACCTAGTGTTATCCAGTGTGACTTTATGCCTGGTAAATCAACTTACTTTCTTACTTAAGTGGCCCATTACAACTTTCGGACGTGAATTATAAATTAGAGACCTGAAGTATTAAAAAATTCCACACGCACCGGTCTTCTGCGTGCGTTGAATAGTTAGTCCTACCAAATAGTTTCACGTCGACAGCCACTTGGTCATTTAAACGAAATTTGGGTCTCCCTGCTCTTCGTCGTTCTTCAGGTTGGCCTTCAAACACCTTTCTCTCATGAGTTTTTTCCAGGATTTTTCGTAGAGTTAATATTTGATCCTACGTAGATTATCCAGGTGTAAAGCCGTACTGATAAGGTCCAATAAGTTTTTCTCCAATTGGCTTAAGACGCTCACACAATATGCTCGAAAGGACCATGTACGCAATTGGTAATAGGCTTATTCCACAGTAGTTATTAAATTCATTACGATCCCCTTTCTTGTATATCGAATATAACAGACTGAGATTCCAATGTCCGGGCATGCTCTCCTCTAGCCAGATGTTCTCCATGAACTGATGCATGTTACTTGCCAGCTTCTCCCCGCCTGCCTTAAAAAATTCCGCAGGGAGACCATCGTTGTTTTTAAGGCGGGATATAGCCACACGTGTCTCGCTCTGACTCGGAGGTGGACAGTTTATATCATCGTCATGGATTGGAGTGGTGTCCGTACCCAGTAGATGTCTGAAATGATCTCTGCATATCTTCAGAACGTTATCCGTGACCGAAACTAGCTGACCATCGCTGTTCTTGCAGAAGAGCAATCCTGTTGCAAGCATTCTCTTCTATAAAGCTGCCTTCGACAGCCTGATAAACCAAAAATTACCCAAAGCCTTGGCTGAGTTTAGTATTCCAGAGGTTAGGGTCATTTCAAAAAAAAGTCTTCGGTAAAGTTTGCCAACGACCTTCGGAAACCATTGTATACCAGGCGATGCCTACAACAAGGTGCCGGCCTATCGTTCAACATAGTAATAAGATGATAAAGTGAAAAACTGCTGCTTGGTAACACCTGTGATATAGACTTCGTCAGCCGAAAACTGTAAAATGTAACTGCAGCCTTCTCAGATATGCAGAAAAACCAAGCCAAAATGGGTCTAACGGTTAATGAGGACAAAAAAAAATTATTTAACTCTACTCGGTTACAACACAGTGTGAACGTTGACCACTATTTTTTCGAAGTGATAGATTTTTTTATACACCTAGGATCCGCATCATTTAAACAAATAATTTCAGTCTTGGAATGCGTAGAAGAATTCCGCTTGTTATTGTGGACTTAGCAAGTGATTTAACGACAGAGTCCTCTCTCGATGAACAAAAATCCAGCTTTACCATGTACCTATCAAACGCAGCTCCCTCGATGTTTATTTGACTTCTCATTACTTTTATTTTGTGGTAGTCACTTGTCCAGTAGCCGCCAATATTTTAGTATGATGGAGTTGTCAAGCTACTGTTATCTTTGATTGCTTTTAAAAACAACATGCGGTCACGACTACCAGACGGTTTTGAGATTTTATATAGATAACTGCTCATGGAAATATCATTCTCCTTCATCTAAAAGAAACGTCCACAACATAACCAACAAAATATGTAAATAATTGCTGATTGAGGCATATCCCATGGAGCATTATATTTTGCCAGATATCTGTAAGATATTCAAATTCGTATTTTTCAGTAGCCCTTAACCATTTATAGAGAAATGGCGTTTTAAAATTTAAGGCATGTATTTGAATATTAATATTGGTAAAAGAAAATTAATATACATAAGCTCTTTAGTATTGTCTCTCAGTATATTGATGACTGTTGCCAACCATCCCATTATCCTGTTAACTAATTTATAAAAGAAAGGTGAACTAAGGCATTTGGTAGTTAACTTAACCCTCCAACAATAGACTTCCATTGAAATGCAAACAATCATAGCTTCACACACACTCACACACACACATAGACATATCTAGAGCCAAGCATACAGATCCAAACATATACTGCCATAAAGGATAATAATTTCCAAATTGGAAGCATTTCAATGGATAGTGCCTGCAAGGTTACGATGCCAAACTGTCGGCTTAGGAGCAAAAGAGATGGGTAGAGCAGTAGGTTATTGTGATCCAATTTACCATGGTATCCATACAAATTGGTTTAATTTACTGCTCTTTTGTCTTTCGACTAAAACATGATGTTACATTATGCGACAAAACCCCATCGAAGAGCACAAGGACTCCCACAGTCCATATTTCGCTGAATACAACCACATGAGACTGGGTTTGTGTTTGCTTCTTCTGTGTGTATGTGTGTATTGCGTGAGTTTTGATGGGCGTCGCTTTGTAACGAAATCAATGGAATTCGATCTAAACAAGAAGAGGAGGCACTCTCTGCAACAGCGGCGGATGGATGACTTTGTTGTCATCACACACACACACAAAGCCTTATAACTAATGGAAATAAGTTTGTCGCGTGTGTGCTAGGATTCATAACAAAGGACTAAGGTTTTTGGTGTTTCAAAGAGTGACAAAAAAAATCACACCAATAAATGTCTGAAAAAATATTGAAGGATATCAAGATTTTGTTAGCTTGTGAGCGCAGAAATGCACATGAAACAGAGCAATGTTATATCCTTTACGGCTCTGCCAGCCGCACCACAGAACAAAAAATAGTGGGCCAGCGCAATTTGTGTTCGATATGCTGACAGATTTTCGTGAATGTCATAATATTTCCATATTACAAATAACTATCAATGTATAGTTTTGTATGGTTTCTAGCCACAAGCATTTGTTGTCGGATTTAATTTTTTTTTTTACATAAAAGTACCTTTATGGCACCCAAAATTTTATTTTACCAAATAGCATTTTTGTGGTCCACATAGCACGTTTTTGGTGCCAGTGACTTCTATAGTACTAACAAGTACTTTTATTGCACAAAAAAGTACTTTTAAGTAATTTGTACCAGAGTACTTGTGTTTACCAAAAGTGTGTTTATAGTAGCAAAAAAACTTTTGCGGTACAACAATGCAACACCATCAAATTGAAGTACATTCACGATGTGCAAATTACATGACGAAATGCCTCTGACATCCATGGTTAACGTAGATTCATAGTTAGTATGAGACAGCTGGTTTCGCGGTTTAACCCTGTAAGGTGGGCTATTTTTGCACCACGCTGATTTGTGTGAACATCCCGACAGGAGAAAAGAGCGCCTGAGCAAAATATATGTCCTAGCTATTAATTTCAAAATTGTTTTGTGGTATTGTGTGTTGTGGATATCACCAGTTCAAAAAACAAGAAACCAAATTGATCATGTGTTCCTCGAAGTCTTAAGCGTCATGCGTGTGATGGGTGGTACAAATATAGAATCGGCTTTAGTTCTAACCAAAGTATGCACGAGATAAAGTAGTGCCAACAACGATCGTGACCAAATACAAAGGAAACTTAATATCTCAAGGCTGCATGCCCTACAGATAGCTTATGCTTACTCCGACCAAATCACTCAGTTACTGCAAATAAACTCTCCTAAGTCCGATGTTCCTGCCACACACTGACAGCATATCGCACATTCTATGATCACGTCCGCAACTACCGTACTTAAGTATACAAATTCAGGCTCGGACTCGTCCTTGTTTAGTACTTTGCTCGTTCTCGAAGGTGCGGGATGACACAGACCGACAAGAGATCCTTTTGGTGAAAATGATCCTGCGTAAAGATGAAGTAAACACGAGTGTTAAATTAATAAATTAAATGCTGTTCGCAAACGTCGTTAATATAGATATCATTGAACGGGCACTGCGGGATGATACAGTGACTTTTCCAAGTATTCAAAAGCGTAATGGGTAATGACATAAGCGGCAGAGTTTGAGAGTTTATGCTAGAATGCATCACCGATATTGAGATATTTATGTTTTCCGAGGAAAGCAAAATCAAACAGTTATATAAATAATTTTGGTCTGGTATTGTTGTTTATTTTCTTCAACGGAAACACAAATAAGTCAACAATATGTTAAGTAATTTTGGTATACAGGGTCGTGTAGTACATGACCAGAACTACAACATGCACTAGGTCACTCGCCAAGTTCCAAATGAATGTCACATAGTGTTATCGACCTTTGCATCAGTAGTACAAAGTACAACGACATCGGCGTAGTCAAATAGAACTAGTGTTCAAAAAATCTTGAGTAATAAGTCCGATGAGCGATGAGCAGGATGGGTATATCAAAAATGGAATAACTCTGATGTTCTATTTCCATTTCGCTTAAGCCTCTGGAGCTAAGTTTTAGAGGCTGCCGGCTAGAGAAGCGGCATCCAAACTGAAAGCTGGGGTCACAAGCCGGGAGCTTCAACATCTATTTCTTGTTTCTCGGTTCCGAACCAAAATCTTAATATAACGTGTGGTTGAATAATCTTCGTCATAGACAAATGGAAGGGGTCTGCCACCTCGTACTTACTTCTTGCAAAAATGTGTGAATTTCCGTGAAGTCCGGAGAGATCGGAATGGCGAGGACTCATTGTGGTGATTCCATTTATGTCTTTACTCATGGTTAAAAAATGGAAGAGATCACAGGATCTGATATCTACAGCGAAGACCTGCAGCTAAGCCGCTCTTTCGGGCTAATTACAGGCTGAGGTACTGGCCATTCCAAAAGCTGCGGAAGCTATAATGGGATGTGGAATTGACACTAGCAGGTGGATAACCATATGTGTGGATAGCCAGGCTGCAACAAAAGTGATCAATTCTACTCTGTTTACATCAATTTTTGTGAGAAATTGTAAGGAGAATGTAGGTACAAAAAAGTCTCTGAATGTCAGCCTCTGTAGGGTTCCAAGACAATGCAAGATTTCTGGTAACGAGTCACCAGACCTACTGGCCAGAGTTAGCTGTACTTTGTCTAATCTAATCTCTTTGGAGGATGTTTTTCCGCCTCTTTCTTACCTTTTTGACTTAGTGGAGGATTGGATGTGGAAAACGGGCAGTAGACGTTGGATATCCAGAAGAGACTGCATAGCTTCTAGGGCGCCGTGGCCCAAATGCAGCAGATCCTGATCGGCGCATATGGTTGGCGTGTGCAGGAAGGACCTGACTCTGGCGTGTGGAATTCTACCAGGCCATTAAAATTTTTTGCACCTGAAAGGCAAATGGGATAGTTCCATATCCGACGAATGCCGTGCGTGTGTGGAGGAGAAAGATTCCGAGACGATGGTACATCTTCCATAGGATGCTAAGACACTTAGGAAAAAGTTATATAAAAGACCTAGAGTCTCTCTCCTAAGTGCCAGTAGGAGATTTAATACAATTATTGCGGTGCATCTATTGGCTAACTAGGACAACATTAATTGGTGTTCCCACGATTTTCACTTTCTTCTCTATCCTTCCTTCTTTTTTCCTTTCTTTAACCCCTTCCTTTTGAACAGACAATCACAATGGATCAGCAGATCTCGGTGTGTAATGTGATCTGGTTTTTACCAGATTACACGTATCCAAAACCTAACCTAACTTAATGGCAGGGGTCTACTAAAACTTCGGTGTTAAGACGAAATGAATCCCAAGTATCTTAAGGCAAAATTCGCCTTAGTGCTTTCTAGAACGATTGAACTATGTCCGTCTGTCTTGCTGACTGGCAGGATAACTCGGGTAAAACTACACTGATCCTTATGAACATTTTCCGGTATTATTATTTTCCAAAATGTTTTTTGGTTGTTTTTTGTTGCACAAGCAAGCTAAAAATAATACATGAGTAATTTAACTTAAACCTCGGATAATTTCATTAACTCATAGTTAAACAAAATTTAAACCAGTAAGAAAGTTTCAGTTGGGCAACCTGAATTACATATACCCTCACCCTCAGTAAATCATAAAATTTTCTATTATATTAATAATATTTCTCGATTTCTAAAGTGGGCGGAGTGGTACATTTGTATGGGAGGTACAAGAAGGGGCGCGTATAGACTTTCAGTTTTTTCTCCAAAACTTTGTCCTGTTATAGCTTCACAAAATTCAGATTTTGGGCACGATCAAGGCGAGTATATTGCTATTATTACCCCATCTCCAAAGTGGGCGGGGTGGTACATTTGTATGGGGGTACCAGGAGGGGCGTGTCTAGACTTCCAGATTATTTCCCCAAAACTTTATCCTGTTATATATTTACTAGATACAGAATTTGGAACGATCACGTTAGGTCTATTAATAATATTAATCGATTTCTAAAATGGGCGGTACCAGATGGGTATGAGAGGTACCAGATGGGGCGTGGCTAGACTTCAAATATTTTTCTCCAAAACTTTATCCTGTTATAGCTTTACTAAAAAAAGAATTTGGATACTATCACGTGGATTTATTGATATTATTACTCCATCTCTATAGTGGGAGGAATGATGTATTTGTATGAGAGGTACCAGAAGGGGCGGGGCCATGTAGCCCATTTGCAATACCGTAAGTAGTTTTGGGACATAAGGGGTGGGTATTTATCAGTCAGTTTAACTGACTAAAGTTTCTGTACTGGTTTGTCTCTCGGTTCCGAACCGAGATCCGACGTAGTTAAGCACGTCCAAATAAAAGCCTAACAAATCTTCGACAATATATTCGATAAGTGCCGCTGAATTGGTACTTTGTTGGCTGATTACGAATTGTCGGCTTCTACCTAGCTCTCGGCTCGGGAGCATAGAGAGTTAAGTTCGCGTGTGGGGAGCTTCAGGCTACATTATTTGTGTCTTGGTTCAGAGCTGAGTTTTTAAGAGAGCGAAGTATACGTACTCTGGGTTATTTTTAAACAAAATGTGGAAAATGTATTTTTTTCCATTTTTCATCATCCCAAATATACGTGACCGTAACTTAAGTGGTAAAAAAATTTAAGCCACTGCAAAATTGTCAATTGTGAATATTCTCCCCCTTACATGCAACATATTAAGTATTCTCTATTCTGTGTTAAATTTTTTAAGTACTGTCCAATCTAAGGTCAAACATATAGCTTCATTATTAGGTTATATTAAAAACGTGTGCGGCTTTATGGGTGTGATATCTCTGTCACAACAATACAGATTGCATACACCCATATCACCTTTAAGATTAATGTGTATGCAAACAATATTATCCCACCCTGTGTACGTTGTACGTTTTTCTATATTGTGTGTTTTTTTTCTGTAATTGTTTTAGATTTTCAAACAATGTCATCAAATAAAATGTCCAAATTTAATGGAGACCTCTCCTCAGATATCACTTAATACAACTGTCCTTCGATGCACAATCTTAGGTCTATTGGTGTGGGTAATAGGTATCTATTTAATGTAAAATAATTTAATTTAAATGGAAATGTAAACGAGCAACTACTTGTTATATGTTACAGTAAAATACTTATGTTATCGTTAACATTTGGATTTAATGCTATAATCGTTATTCAAGCTTAACGTGGAATGGCCTAAAAACTCATTAATTATATCATTTATCTTTTGTAATGGGATATTCTCACGCAATTTAGACCCTGATATAGTAACACAGACACAGACACAGGCACAGACACAGACACAGTCACAGACATAACGAACAGGCCAGCACAAATAAACTTACACCTACTGGCGTAGAGGACAACGTGGGACAACACCCCACCCAAAGCGATATGTTCCATTTTAGCACACAATTGTAACATCATAAAGAGTGAGAGTCAAGGAGTGAGGAAGGAAATCACAATCTGCCTCATCAACTGGGAACTGGAAAACAGACAGAGCGGGCATAATTTGCGTTTTCATATTAATTTCTTTTAGTTTTTCTTTGCTTTTACTGCTCTAGAAATGGCAAATAAAAGGGAGAAAATCCATTAAAATCATACATGGGTTTATTTTCATTCCATTCCATGCCATGCCTCCCATTCCTTTTCATTACATGTCCCGCTTTCGTTTATAGTTGTCCTTTTGTTTTCATAATATTCTTGATGGAACTATTAACGAAATCTCGTATGTGTGGTGTGTGTGCGATGTGGTGATTGCAGCCAGTCATGTGCGTGCGTGTATTTAAGGGGATTCAGACGCTTACGCACCAGCACCAAAGGTAATCATTCGAAATGGCAGGCTGGGGATTTGGAGTTAGTGTGTAGAGTGAATGTTGTGATTTCCCGCAGAGAGTATTGTGGTATGCTTTAATATTAATAACATATTGATTCGAATGTGAAAGTTGGGAAACAATAGCAAAACTATTGAATAAAAGATCGAACGAAATGTTAGAGTCTAACAAATGCAAAGGAATTTTAGCAGTCTATGAGAAAGAAAAAGTATCAGGTAATATCCTTACTCTGAAGGGTTGGGGTTATAAAAATGCAACAACAATATGGGAACTTAAATCTATTTAACATCTCGTTTTGAAAAGTATCAGTTATAAACAATATAAAAACAATAAATTGGTTGGTTCTCAAAAGATAAGATAAGCGAACTTATACAATACAAAATGACCAAATGCCCAGAGATATTGAATATAACTTTTTAAAGTTGTTGCCGAATTCAATAACACTTTGTACACTGTAACTTTTTCAATCCCAAACAGTTTTCGGTCCAAATGAAGACATAGAATAATACATAAGTAATTTCACTTATGAATCGGCTAAGTTCAATTACCCTTGAGTTAAAACAATATCAGACATAGGGCGAGGGTATTTATAAGTCAGTATATCTGACTGAAATTTCTGTACTTACTTAGGCGGCGCTTCTTTGCAATATAGTGGGATTATATGCCACAAGTACAAAATATTATATGCGCTTCGATCTTCTGCGCTTTACCTCCAGTTCGTCACATCAAGTTCTTCAAGATTCTCAGTAACCTGGGTATTCCAACGGAGTTTTGGCACTCTCTTTTGCTTTGTCCATTGAGTTCATTGTCAAAGACTTTTTAAGCTGGAGTATTTTCGTCGATGCGTACAACATGACATAGCCAACGCAACCGCTGTATATCGTACAGCTTAAACGACATCGACACTCTCAGTTAACGTCGGAGTATTTTACGGGCTATTTTTCATCTCGAATACTGCTAGAACCGATTCATCCGCTTGTGTGTGATTATCCAAGATTCTGAACCATACATCAAGACAGGTAGAATCAGTATCTGCTACAGCTGTAGTTTTGTTCGTCGAGAGAGGTCTCTGTCACTAAATCGCTTGGTTAGTCCGTAATAGCAATTTTTCTCCGGATTTCGAGGCTGACGTTATTTGTTTTATTATTGGCGGAGCCTAAGTAGATAAAATCATCTACCACCTCGAAATTAAAGTCGTTTCCTTTGTTCGTTGAAACTAATAGCTTCGTTTTTGTCCTCTTTCACCATTAGACCCATTTCTGTATCATTCCTTCTGTATATTTGAGAAGGCTGCAGTCACATCCCACAGTTTATGACCGATGATGTCTACGTCATCAGCTTACACAAGTAGCATGCGGCTTTTATTTGTATATCGTGCCACTGGCGTTTAATGCAGCTTTCCTCATTATCATCTGCATAACTGCATTGAAGAGGTCAAAAGATTTTACTGGTAATATTTTCTGGCTTCACCTCTTTCCGCCTTCCGCTCCATAATCTCGTTCTCACGTTTCTTCATCTGACGTCTTTTTTGCTTAAATAGCTGCCACGCCTGTTTTACGTCTCCTGGTTCCGTTCCTAAACAGCCCGGGTAACAATTGGCTCTAGCTCTGTAAATTGTGTCCTGTTCCTTACTAGAATTCGTCTGAGCGCCGTTTTTCATATCCAAGCACGGTTGTTGCAGCGGTTGCCATGGAATGCGCAATATGCTGCCACTGTGTATCGGGAACGTCAGAAGTAGAGACGTTGTGTCGTATTAGTTGGGAGAGCCTGAAGGAACTAGAGTTTGCAGCTTTGCGGTAATCAGCTTCCCTTGTGCTTGGTTATGTGCGTTCTACTCTGTGCTCGATCTTGTGCGCACCTTAGCTGCAACGAGGTAATGATCCGAGCTAATATTAGCACCACAGATCACGCGCACGTCCATGACACTAGATGTATGACTTCCTTTCATAACCCCATGGTGTGGATATCTTTATGCTGTAATTTAGTTCCACTCACTACCATATTCCTTCGCACTGCGAAGCCAACCTGTCTAAATTCGTTGTCGGAAGTGTCGCTTTGCAGACTGTTTTTACATATCAATGGACCAACAACATCTTCCCTTCCTGTTTTTGCATTAAAATCTCCCAGGACCAATTTAATGTCGTGGCCAGGGCATCGGTAGTATAATTCCTCTAGGATCTCATAAAATGCAAATTTAATCTCATTTCATCTTTTACTGAATTGCGTATACCGCATGAATCAATACAAACAAAAAGTCCGCACATGGACTTCGTCTCTCATGAGAACCATCGAAACAGAACACGTAAGCACACTATTGTTGCAGCTGTAGGCCTGTATAAGGATGACTAAGTAATGCTTCAGAACATCTTGACCTCTTGTTTCCTTACACATTGATCTGTTCATATAACGTTTCCTTACATGAGCAAAAGTTTCACTTTACCATTCATCAAATTATTTTCAACAGGGTTTATTTTGTAGAAGTTACAATAAATCTGTTGCACTCTGTGGCGTATGATTTACGTGGAATATTACTTATGAACATCATACGCCATCATATAACAATATAACAAAAGAGCTTAAAACGTGAGAAATTTCGTTATACGATACTTACTAACTTTAAATCGATATTAAAGTATTATGGCATGTAACTTGACAAAACGAATGATGCAGAACTTCTTCTGTTTGGGGCTACTTTCATGTGCAGTTCTCAGAATTGAGTCCCAAAATCAAGTGTTGTGCTGTGTTATTATTATAAACGCTGGCTGAGCAACTACCTTGATGCCAAAAATCCGAATATTGAATGATGAAAATGGGCGTACCAAAAGGAGTAGTACTTTCGTCTATACTCTTCACTCTATATATCTCGAAGTTACCTGGCGACAGTTTCCATACGATCCCATATCCTATAATTCTCGGGGTAGTCTTCAAGGACCCCCTTGCATTGCTCGCTTAGTGCGCAAATATGTAGCCGCAGCCTGGACCCCATCTGCAAGTGATATTCAATGGTGAGGTTAACAAGCCGTACAGAATAATGTACTTAGAATTGCTAACAGATGACTCGTTATGACAATTAGGGATCATCTCCATGAATAGACCAGTAACACTTAGTTCAATATTGTGTGTGACTGAAACATAGATGGCGGCACTAGTACTAAATCAATATTTTTTTTCGAATGTGGCAACATTTTTAGGCTTACTCTCAAAATCATATGTTAATCCGACCATTTGTTTACAAGTTACAGTGCTTTAAATGACGCTACTCTTGAGTTTTAAAAAAAATGAATTCAAAGCAATTCCGTGTGCTGGTTTTTCATTGTTTTTTAATGAAAAACAAAAACATTGTGTTCAATGCCAGGAATGGCTTGAAAAACATTATTCGGACTCTGCTCCATCAAAAAGAAGCATTTGTTATTGGTATGCCGAATTCAAACGTGGTCGTACAGACACCGATGACATTCCATCTACTGGAAGGCCAAATGACGCTGTTATTACGGAAAACGTTGAAAAAACACTGAAAATCATTATGTCCGACCGTAAGTGAAAGTGAGGGAGATTGCTGACATTCTAAAGATATCAGCAGGCAGTGTACACACCATAATACACGAACATTTGGGTATTAAAAAGGTGTTTTCCAAATGGGTGCCGCGTTTGCTCACACCGGAGCAAAAACAACAACGAATCGATGAATCAAAGAGCTGTTTGGACATGCTTACGCGCAATAAGTAGGAATTTTTGCAGTACATCACAATGGATGAAACATGGATCCACCATTTCACTCCAGAGTCAAATCGGCAGTCTGCTGAGTGGTATGCAGCCGGTGAAAGCCGCCCAAAGCGACCAAAGACGCAGCAGTTGGCTGGCAAGGTTATGCCATCTGTATTTTGGGATGCGCATGGAATAATATTCATCGACTATCTCCAGAAGGGGCAGACCATCAACAGCGACTATTATATTGCGTTATTGGAGCGTTTGAAAGACGAAATCGCAAAGAAACGGCCTCATATGGCGAAGAAAAAAGTGTTGTTCCACCAAGACAATGCACCGTGTCACAAATTGAACGAATTGGGCTTCGAATTGCTTCCCCATCCACCGTATTCTCCAGATTTGGCCTCCAGCGACTACTGGCTCTTCGCAGACCTCAAAAAGATGCTCCGTGGTAAGAGATTTCGCTCAAATGATGAAGTAATCGCCGAAACTAACGCCTATTTTGAAGGCAAAGAAAAATCGTTTTACAAAGGCGGTATCGAAAGATTTGAAAAGCGTTGGAATGATTGTATCTCCCTAAAAGGGGACTATGTTGATGAATAAAACTGAATTTTGGCAAAAAAAAAGTGTTTTAATTAATAAGTCACACACATTATTGAACGAAGTGTTATTTTGCCAGGAAGGTAAAATAATTTGTTGCTAAGCCACCAATATCTAAAGGCAAGTCAACTGCCAACACACCTCAACCGACAAATGTTAATGGAAAATCCTCCGCCCATCAAATCGGGATGGCGCTTCGGAGATTTACACCGTGATGCCATGTCGACGGCCATAATACGTTATAACTGTAATAGAATCCTTAACGAACACTCCCAGCGATCGACCCATGTGAAGGGCAGCTGCTCAGGAAATCCAGTGTAAAACTCGCACAGCTTAGAGCCGACTGGAACTGTATTCTTAACTGCTACCGTGAAAAGTTAATTTCCAACACACTTAATAGATGCCCCATATGCCACCTAAGTATTCACGATATTTTACATTCATTAATTCGCTTCCATAAGATCACACATTTGCGCCCAATTGATGTATGGTTGAAGCCTATTGAGTTCTCGCAGAATTCATTCCATTCTAAAAGGTCCCATGACATCATTTCCCCGTCATTTTAATCCTTTTTCTTTATTCCAGGAAGGAACCTTTGACATAGTCCAGTTGTTACAACAACAACAAAAACAGTTTAACAACTAAATAACTGTTGTCAAAATGAGAAAACCGTCGACCGAATAAATTTACCTGCATATATTTAGCTGGTCGTTTCAGCATTAGACTGGTCGCATCTTGTATGGGAAAATTTTTTTTTTTAAATTTGATTGTGTGCGCTGCTTAAAATATGAGGTTTAGTGTAAGAAATCATGTCCTAATTTTTCAGCTCAATCCGACGGTGCCCAGTCGTGCCGAGTGGAGCTCAAAGTTCTCCAAATTATCCCAGATAGCGCCGCAATTTTTTTTTCTTGAAAACTTAATTTTTTTCGGATCTTAAATACTCATGGGTTTCTAAGTATTTTTTATTATATAACTTTTTTTCCTACAACCTATAGTTATCCCGGAATCGGGTGTCCTTTAAAAAGGACACGGCACCTTGCGCTGCAATTCAACATTACACACTAGCAGGTCGCATTTTGTATGGGAATTTTTTTTTTTAATTTAATTGTGTGCGCTGCTTAAAATATGAGGTTTGGTGTAAGAAATCATGTCCTAATTTTTCAGCTCAATCCGACGGTGCCTAGTCGTGCCTAGTGGGTGGATATTTCTATTTCTATTTGTTTTGACGCGCCCACTCCGTTCATTTAATCAAAAATGTACAATATATTTAACCTATTATATTTTCAATATAGAACATTATAGAGCTAAATTTGTAAAGAAATTAAATTTTTAGAGCGTTTTTTGCAATTTTAGATATATTAAGAAAATGGGCGCAGAAATGGGCGTGGCCAATTTTGTTTATATAAAAAGCATTCTTGGCCTATTACGAACATTGTGACAAAAAATTAGTCGAATCGGTCCATGCGTTCTCAAGTGATAGCCTTACCAACGAACAACAATTCATTTTCATATATAAGATAATTTCTTAGTATGTTCGGATGTTTGTATGTATGTCCTATTCTTTCCGCAACTTTTTGAAGCCATCTGATGACATAGGAAGCTGAAATTTATCATACTTAAAGAACTTTCTCTGCGGAAGATCGTAACGTAACTAGTATAACTAAAAAGATCTGAATAAATAGGGGAATGGGGAACTTTGGGCCCCACTAGGCACGACTAGGCACCGTCGGATTGAGCTGAAAAATTAGGACATGATTTCTTACACCAAACCTCATATTTAAGCAGCGCACACAATTAAATTTCAAACAAAAAAAAAAAAATTGCGACCAGTCTAATACGCATACAGCGGTCATGTGTTCCACTATGACATAGGTTGCCCTGTACTGAATTAAGGTGGCACTCGGATTTAAATAAAATATATATGACATAATTTAACTTTTAAAGTATATGAAATAATAAAATTTTTTAACAACGATTCTTGGAATCGTAATAACGAATTTTATTTCGTATGAATTACCTTAATAAACATGTTCTTACCCGCCCCAGGTCATGGTAACTGGTGCCTCATTATTTTTAACCCTTTCCAAATTTGTGTGACTTATTATTTTAACGTGACCCAAATTGGAGGGGTTAGAGTAATGCTTTCTAATCTTATTAAGAGATATATCGCGTTTCATGAACTTACATCTTAAATACTCAAATGTAATTTACAAAGTTTAACTTGAGTACTTATTAAACCATAAATACCACCCCCCACACACACACACACACATACATACAATTCCACGAACACAGACACAATGTTAAGCAATACACTCACACACAGATATATAGAGCTTAAGCGCTTTAAAGCGTTTCGTACAATTTATTAACGCGTTGTTATTTGTTGTGTGTGTGTGTGCGTTTTTTTTTTGTTTCTTTCCGGTCAACTTGAGACATGACAAACGTAATTCTTCTGGTGGTCCATGAAGCACATAATACGAGCGCTGGTACTTGTAAATGTGTTTAACGCTACATGCTCACATCGATGTAAACCATCGACCGGGACCTAGGCATCCATGGCAATTGCTGATAATGGTGGTTGGTCGGTCTGACGGTCGGACGGTTTACATAAGCAGTTTTTATCGCTTTTTATGAGCTGTATTTATTTTGTTCCATTTTGAACAGTAAACAATAACAGCAGCAGCAACAAAAAAAAAAAACAACATTCAAGGTAGATAAATCATAATTCCTTCAGAGGTACACAAAGCACTAACTAATACACACGCAAATTCCTGTATATTCTTTGATACAGAACGAAAATTCTCTTTAAGCAACAAATCCTTAGATAGGACTACTGTAAACATATTGTGGGGAGTAATAAAATTATGTAGGAAAACAACATCATTGGTTTGCACACAAAAACCTTCTATGTGCGAGGGTTATTGTTGCCACGATTTTTACATGAGAAAGTAATAAACTTACATTATGCCTCATGGATGGATCATACAAATCTTATAGTTCTTTTGTGTTTATTTATTTATGCAAAAAAACCCAAACCCCTTAAACACTTTGGCAGGCTCCGCAACAGTAAAGGCATTAATGATAGTAAAAAAAAGGCTGTGCAAAAAAATGGCATAAAATAAAAACTGCTGCAAAATGATTTTCCTAGAGAGGGTCAGAAATATTCATATTTGAGAAACTGAAAGAAGGGGGAAAACAGTCTATGCAAATCCATAACTTCATAAGATACGCTTAAAAATAAATCAACATCTTTCGTAGTTAAAGTAATGAGAGCATTTTCAAAACATCTAACACACCGTTCGTCTGGCACAAAATCGTACAAATTTTTAAACTACAATGGTTTTGCTTGGAAGTACAGTTCGTCCCCTTAATATAACAATAGTGTATGTGCTCATACACCATTATTTTTTTATTGCATATTTAGAATCTCTACCATTGATTCTATGCCTGGTCAAAATTTCGTCAAAATCTACTTCCACAAAGTGCGTCAAAAGGTCATTGGAAAAACTAGTATATAATTTTTTCTTCGAAAATTTCATAGACATCCGATTTGACGAAAACTTTAAACTAGATTTTCTGAAAACACCAAAAAAATTATATACGAGTACTATTGTTTTATTAAGGGGACGAGTTCTTGTATCAGAGAAATTAAGTTGTCTCGCATAAAAAGATTTACTAAGTATAACAAATATTCAATATAGAATGATTTACGGATATGCACCTGGACTGTCCGAACTCTCTACAAGTACAAGGCTGACATCACCGCCATACTGGAAATGCGATAAACGGGGCAGGGACGCACACGACGAAAGAAATGTGACATCTTTTACAGCTGCTATACAGAAACACACGAATTTGGATGTGGATTCATAGTCGGCAAGTAACTTCGACATCTGGTCTCGCGGTTTAACCCTGAAAGTGACCGAATACAAAGTATTCGCATGAGGGCAAAATATTTTTACATTGCGCTGATTTGTGTACACTAGATAGGGTCGCTCTATATGGCGGAAAAAATGTTTATGTTTTCTCCACCCAGTTTTGAAGTTTGTCTAAAGACAATTTGAGGACATACATTCTTCTCTAATTGTCTTCGGACAAACTACAAAACTGGGGGGAGAAATCTTATTTTTTCGACACTATCTGGTGTACCCGCCCGATGGAAAACAAAGGCGAGGACATTAGGGATGCATTCTATAAGCGCCTGGAGGAAATATATGACCGCTGCCCTGCACAATACATTAAAATTGTTCTGGGAAATTTAAATGCTAGAAGAGGAAGGAAAGTTGCTCTTGGTTCAGCAGACGGAAAATTTAGTCTACAACACCCCTGATAACGGATTCAGAATGGTTAGCGTCGCGGCGGCATGAAACATGGTAGTGGGTAGAAACAAATTCCGACCCTGCCCTGGTACGATGATGTATGTCGCAAAACTGCAGCCAATGGCAATGCGTGCTATGAATAAGCGTTATAATGACAAGAGGAGGGAGACGAAAAGCCTGTTCAGGCGGAAAAAGTGTTTGCGGAAGAAAAGAGAGAGGCAGGATATCGAAAAACACAGGGATAGAGGTGAGGCCCGAAAGTCCTACCAAAGAGTTTAAGACAACAAAAAAAGATTGATCACGAGGTAATCATTCTACGAGCGCCTAGGGTAAACATACGATTGCTGCCCTAGCCACGACATTAAAATTGTCCTTTGAGATTTTAATGCAAAAATAGGAAGGGAAGATGTTTATGGTACATCGATCGGTAAATTCAGTCCGCATACCGACACGTCCGACAAAGGGTTTAGGCTTTGTAGCCACTGAGCAAAAGACAGGAAACCAGATTGATCACGTGGTAATCGATGAAAGGCATGTCTCAAGCCTTATGGACGTGCGTGTGATGCGCGGTGCAAACATCGACTCTGATCACCACCTAGTACGCACGCGATAAAGTAGTGCTAAAACTGCAAAGGAAACTAGACATCACAAAAGTGCATACCACCGAGATATCTAATGCCTACTCCAACCAAATCTCTCAACTTCTTCAAACTAACCCCCTAATTCTGACGTTCACGTCAACCAGTGGCAGCATACCGCCGTACTGGGTTATGAAAAACAACGCTCAGACAAGCTCTGCTATGATGAAGAATGTTGCGTATTGTCTGAGAAAATGGATGCTGCATACAAGGAAAAACTGCAGCCAATGGCAATGCGTGCTATGACGGAGCGTTATAATGAGAGGAGGAGGGAGAGGACACGCCTCTTGAGGCGAAGACAGCATCTATGGAAGAAAAGTGAGAGAGCTCGAGAGGTAATAACAAAGATTTTGGAACAGGGATCCTGACCTGTAAAGACAGAGACGGAAATTTGGTCACGGACACTCAGAGTGTGCTGCGAATATGGAGGGAAGACTTTTGTTCTCCTCTCGTTCCCGAAGGCAACATACGTGATAAGATCACGTTAATCATCGACGAAGAAGTAGTGACAGATCAACACGGCAATTGCACGGCTTACAAATAATAAAGCCGCAGGAGCCGATGGACTGCCGGCAGATCTTTTTAAATCCGGTGGCTCTGAGCTGGCAACATACATGCACATATATACGATATGGCTCAAGGAATGCATGTCCGATGATTGGAATCTGAGTTTTCTATGTCCTGTGCCTAAGAAAGGCGATCCAAGTGTGTTTACCAACTATGGATGATTCAGTGATTTACCCATCGCTTACAAGGTCTTGTCCAGTATGTTATGTGAAAGTCTATATCGCATCCTAGCGAACTTGATTGGACCTTATCAGTGTGACTTTAGACTTGGTAAATCCACGGCCGACCAGATATTCACACTACGACAAATCCTGGAGAATACCCATGAGGTGTAGATCGATACCTACTATCTATTCATCGATTACAAAGCTGCATTGGACAGTCCGATATGACAGAAATTGTTGAATGCTATGGCTATGGTTGGTATCCCCGCGAAGCTAATTCTACTTTGGGGGATGACACTGAAGACACGAAGTCTTCAGTGAAAATTGGCAAAAATCTGTCAGAGGCATTTTCTACTAAGCAAGATAAAGCGATATTTTGGCCTGCGATATCTTTAACATCGTAATGGAGATGATCATCCGAAAGGCTGCAGTAAACAAGACTGGTACTATCTCTAACAAAATTTAAATGCTGTTGGCTCATGCCGATGACATAGATATCAATGGGCGTGGACTGCGGAATGTTACTGCGTCCTTTTCGAGCATTGAGAAGCAGTCGGCAGAAGTGAGTCTGGTGATAAGTGAGAACAAAAACCAAGATATTTGTTTCTAAGAACAAAGCGTCAACTCGTTTGGGACTCTGTGGAAAAGTTATGAACTATAACTTTGATGTGTTAGATGATTTTGTCTGATTTTGTCATTCTGAAAATCAAGAGACGGATATTAACGCTGCTACTATGCTCTAAGCAAGCGATTTAATGACAAAGCCAGATACTGATCCTACCTGTCTTTCTCTATAGCGAAGAATCCTGGATAATGACATAAGTGGATCAAACGACCGAAGCGCTTGGAATTCTCTTCTTCATGCGGCTACTGATGGATGAAATTCTGTTGCTGCCATATAAGAAGTAGAAGAATAAGTAAAACATCTAATAGTTTATGTCGTATCGGACTGTGGAAAGATGGTAAGTGTTGATCGGCATTTCTTGGCTCTTCTCCATGATTTGCTGTGAATATATGGTCGGTCGTGGACTTAATTCATTAAGATGAGCCTCAATCGTTCACGTTATGCACGCAAGAGCACCTTATAGTAGCTGGTTAAGCACAGGACATAAAAAACTCAGTCATATAGTGTTTACGAGCTACTGTATGTATCAAATGGAACCGGCTGTGGCATGATGATTAGAACACGCGTCTACCATACGGTTGATCCCGAATCAACTCCTGGCTCCAATCATCTCGCAATATAAGTGTCGAGTCAATCGGCATATCTAGTAAAAGCTTCTCAAACAGTGACGTTCGCATTCGTCGATAAACAAGTAGGTGCCGTTAGTTGTGACTCTAAAAAACAGCGTGTTAATACACAACAACGCTAGAAGCTATCCCATACCTCATTCATGGGGTGTAAAAGGAAATTAAGTTTTTAAGTTAAAGTATGTATCAACTAATCTTCGTGACTTGAAATGCTTTGATTTGCTATGTACAATTGTTTGAACAACCATTCAACTCCGTCACCGATTACACAGTGCAACAGTGAAAAAAACACCCGAACGAGACTATATAGGTTCGATAGTACAACCGGAGCTGAGTAAAACCCTAGCTCAGTTTGGCTAGATTGGCTACCAATTTTTTTTTTTGGCCCCCTAAACTTTTTGAAATCCCTTGGACCCCTTGAAAAAAGGTGACATCAATTGTTGGCCAACAGTTTCTACAGTTTTTAATCTAGCTCTTTCTCTTCTTCAGCAAAGTTTTAGCTAATAGTCCGCTTAAGAAACTGATATAATAAAATTTCCCAAAAAAATTAGACTTCCCTCGTTTATTTTCAAAAAACTTCGATAAAAATTCTAATTTTTTCACTATTTTTTATATAAGTCGTAGGGAATCCAGATTTTTTGCATACTCTATTCAGTGAAATTGTAGTTTAGGTAACACCGAATAACTTCTCTGAACAAACCTATGCAATCTGAACAAGTCTAGGGATATTAAATAGCTCTCAAAACACACTATCTACTTTAAACAAATCAGTTTTTTAGGAGTTTTGGGCCATTGTGCAATGTTTTTACTTGCTATCTTTACCAAAAACATACTTATTGTATAACTGAATAACTTCTGTAAACAACCAATATGATCGGAATACTCCACCCCCTTAATTGTTCACAAAGAGCATTAGGGTGTTCCTTATATGGCATTTTTTCGAATTTCGTTAAAAATATGTATTAATCGCGATGTTGGTCATCTATCTTCACCTTACGTTTCTTTTTGCCAATATTAGGAATATATTATGAGAAATTTTGTATCGATAGTTGGACATTAGGGTGTGCCGCAATGAGGTTAAAGTATGAATTTGTTCTCAAATCAGTTTATTGCCGCTGAGTATTTTTCTTTCGTATATAGACTAAGTAGTAACAAGCCGTTCAATAGCTGAAATAAAGACCTAAAAGAATATGTGTTTGCTTTTACCATATCTCTTATAGTCGCCGAGATATTTTATATAGAAGTTGGGGTATTTTTAAAAAAATTATTAAAAATGTTGAAATTGAATTTCGATGTAGATTATTATAAGCAATTATATATTTCAACTTTTAAAGGTTAATCAAGTTAAAATCTATATGTTTAAAAAGTATATGTGTATATTATCACTATCTCTATCAATTGTCGAGATATCAGGGGCTTAAAAAGCATAGCAATGACTACTTAACTTTTGTTTCACCTGTATATCCATTGTGTATGCTTACAAATGTCACCAATACCATTAATATCCAATGGTCTTTAGAGAGGATTTATTATTTTTATCATATAAAAATCGTTATTGGTAAGTATTCAATGGGTATTCAGATGGAACAAAAGTCTGATATCTCAAGAATTGATAGAGATAGTGATAATATACACATATACTTTTTAAACATATAGATTTAACTTGATTAACCTTTAAAAGTTGAAATATATAATTGCCCATAATAATCTACATCGAAATTCAATTTCAACATTTTTAATAATTTTTTTAAAAATACCCCAACTTCTATATCAAATATCTCGGCGACTATTAGAGATATGGTAAAAGCAAACACATATTATTTTAGGTCTTTATTTCAGCTATTGAACGGCTTGTTACTACTTAGTCTATATACGAAAGAAAAATACTCACCGGCAATAAACTAATTTGAGAACAAATTCATACTTTAACCTCATTGCGGCACACCCTAATGTCCAACTATCGATACAAAATTTCTCATAATATATTTCTAATATTGGCAAAAAGAAACGTAAGGTGAAGATAGATGACCAACATCGCGATTAATACATATTTTTAACGAAATTCGAAAAAATGCCATATAAGGAACACCCTAATGCTCTTTGTGAACAATTAAGGGGGTGGAGTATTCCGATCATATTGGTTGTTTACAGAAGTTATTCAGTTATACAATAAGTACGTTTTTGGTAAAGATAGCAAGTAAAAACATTGCACAATGGCCCAAAACTCTTAAAAAACTGATTTGTTTAAAGTAGATAGCGTGTTTTAAGAGCCATTTAATATCCTTAGACTTGTTCAGATTGCACGGGTTTGTTCAGAGAAGTTATTCCGTGTTACCTAAACTACAATTTCACTGAATAGAGTATGCAAAAAATCTGGATTCCCTACGACTTATATAAAAAATAGTGAAAAAATTAGAATTTTTATCGAAGTTTTTTGAAAATAAACGAGGGAAGTCTAATTTTTTGGGGAAATTTTATTATATCAGTTTCTTAAGCGGACTATTAGCTAAAACTTTGCTAAAGAAGAGAAAGAGCTAGATTAAAAACTGTAGAAACTGTTGGCCAACAATTGATGTCACCTTTTTTCAAGGGGTCCAAGGGATTTCAAAAAGTTTAGGGGGCCAAAAAAAAAAATTGGTAGCCAATCTAGCCAAACTGAGCTAGGGTTTTACTCAGCTCCGGTTGTACTATCGAACCTATATAGTCACGTTCGGGTGTTTTACAAAAAGTTTGATTTTGTGTCATAGTGTTATTGGCCTCATTACGTCAGGTGCGCTTGTCTTAAAGATATTGTAATATTTTATGATCCTCTCTAATGCTCACTATTCGAAGGAATATTTAATTAATTCCTTTAACATTTTTACGCATCTATATTAGTATCCTAACAGTACTCTAGTGCCATAAGCATTTTAAAGCAAGTACACAAAGAGCATACTACATACTCTAAGTAAGTTCATTCAGGAACCTAATATTAATAAATTCCGATAAGAGGTGCAGAGTATTAAAATCACTCTTTGTTGGCATGTGATACCTCCACCGAATGATTTATGTACATCTCCCTCGCACATTTACGCACTGCAGGTGCCAATTTAATATCTCCTCTACTATGTATAAATGTCGGAGGAGAGGTTTTGCGCGATATCTACTCGGGATAGAACATATTACTAAAGATGATTCATATGCGAGAGTATGTCTTACATACTTGTATCCACCAACATACTGGATACCCGGACGCAACGTAAAAATGCAATGCTCGTAAATTTTCCAAGCAGACATATTGAAATAGTAGTGAGCACTCGGGACAAGTAATAACCGAACCACATAAATCCTCTTACACAGCCGGTAGTGATGGTATTTGCTATTGGATGGCGGCGGTGCACAGAGTACTCATGTTAATACTCACTGGAGATGCGAAGATGTACTTGTGTTGTTGTTATCTTGTGTGTCACTTCCTTAGATAACAAGTTATGACATGGGGTATTAAACTCAGTGGCATTTGATTTGCTTGGTTGAGATTTTTTTTTCTTCGCCTCTTAATATTTTCTATTTAATGTTTAGGAGCATCATTTTATTGGATCATCTTGATGTTATTAGCTTGCTGATGCAGCAAAGTGTGATGTTTTAATATACTTAGCCTCAGATTTATACGAGGTTGGGTAGCACAAGTGACATAGTTCGCTGATATGTGATATGTGACCGGGAATTTTCAAACATTCTACAGAAATGGCACCTCTACCTTATTGGCAGATATCCTCGACAAATATATAGCTGCTTTGAAGAAATACCTTAAGTTAGATGTGGATTCATTGGTAGAATAAGATGAGCACAAGGCAACCTGGCATCCCCTGATCTAAATACAATAATCCAGATAGATCTTGAGGTAATCATTAGAAGGCATGTGTCAGCCGCCATAGACATGCATATGTGACCCCAATCACTACCAAATTGCAGCCAAACCTAGACATCTCAATGCTATTATTTGTAATAGACTTAAAACCAACTTGACAACATATATATTTATATCTAAGTGTCTGTCAGAGGCCGAAATGATAAGAGCTTTCCATTCACATCGATGTTGTGCGCACCATCTTCAGTCAGTTCGATCAAGCTGCGTCAATGATTCCTCCACCTGGTCCTTCTAACGTAGTCGCGATATCCCTCTTTTACGTCGTCCTTCGAGGTCTTGATAGAATACCTTTCGCCCTGGAGTTTCCTCATCCATCCTCACGACATGGCCTAGGCAACGTAATCGTTGCACTTTGATTCACTTGACCACATCAATGTCGTGATATAACTCGTATAGCTCATGGTTCAGCCGAATCCTAAACTCGCCGTTGACGCAAACGGGTCCATATAGTTTGCGGAGTATTTTTCTCTCAAATACCGCCAGATAAGCTGCATCTGCCTGTGTAAGTACCCAAGACCGGTAAAATTAGTACCTGGTACAGCTGGACTTTGGTTGTTCGAGGTAGGGTGGTGTTTATGAAGTGCTCGCGTAGTCCAAAGAAACACCTGTTGGCGAGCACTATTCTTCGTTTTATTTCCAGACTGACACTGTTGTTTTTGTTCATGGCGGATCCGAGGTAGTAAATTCATCCACTACCTCAAAGCAATATTTCTCAACATTCACGCTGCATACCCAACGGCTGAACACTTTGTTCGAATATACCATTAACTTGGTCTTGTCCTCATTCACTGCCAAACTTATTTACGCTGACTCACTTTCCACAGATGAGAAAACAGCTGTTACCACTCGCATCGTCCGACCGATAATGTCGATATCATCGGCATATGTAAGCAACATGTGGCTCTTATTAAATATGGTGCCAGACACGTTAACAGCTGCTTTCCTTAACACCTTCTCCATCACTATGTTGAACAGTATGCATGACAAACCATCACCCCTGTCTAAGACCTCTCGTTGTATCGAAGGACGCAGATAGATCCTTGCCCATCCGAATAGAGGATGTGGTATTCGTAAGGGACACTGGCAGAGACGAATTATCTTTGCAGGAGTACCGAACTCAGACATGGCTTCGTATAGTCGATGCCTGATGGAACTATCGAAGGCAGCTTTATAATCGACAAAGAGGTAGTAAGTGTCGATTTGATTTTCATGGGTTTTCTCCAGAATCTGCTGTAGTGAAAATATCTGATCCATTGTGGATTTTCCTGGTCGAAAGCCGCACTGATAAGGTGCAATCAGGTTTTCCACAATCAGGTTTTCCACAATGTTAGACGTTCACACAGTATGCTAGAGAGGACCTTATACGCCAGCGGTAAGAGGCTTATTCCTCTGTAGTTTTTACACTCACTACGGTCACCTGTAGACAGGACATAGCACACTGAGATTCCAATCCTCTGGCATGCTCTCTTGAAGCCAAATATTGTCTATGAGCTGTTGCATGCTTAAATTCAAGCTCATCTTCACCCACCTTAAACAACTCAGCAGGATGTCTATCAGCCCAGCGGCTTTGTTGTTCTTTAGGCGGGATATGGAAGTTGTTATCTCAGCTTGGACACACGATGTTATCGTATCGGATTGGTACACAATCTTAAGCAGCCGAGTTTTCAGGCATCAATAAGCTGCAAAAGTGATCTTTCCATACTCTCAGTACGCCTTCGGAGTCAGTAACGAGATGACCATCCTTGTCTTTACAGGAGGGAAGATCTGTTTCTATATACCCTACCATTTATCTTCTGGTAGAATTTTCGGGCTTCACCTCTGTTCCTGTATGCTGCAATGCACACATTATTCCGCTCTTTCAGCTCTCGTTTTTTTCGCTGAACAGTCGAGTCTCCTCCCGCCACTTCTCTTAGTACTTTTCATGAACAGCTCGTGTTGCTATAAGCTGCAGTTTGGCCCTGTATGCAGCATCTAATTCCCGGGTGGCATTGCGGCATTCGTCATCGTAGCAGGCTTCATATGTATATCCCACTACGGACCGCGCAGTCCTTTCCATCGACAGGGCAAAATAATTTCATACCGCGTTGGTTAGAATAGGCATTGGCTATCTCTGTGATCTGCGATATCCAGCTTTCTCTGTGCCTGGTTACGCAGGGTTTTCGTCCTGCTTAGCTCAGTACGCACCTTCACTGCAGTGAGGTGGTGATCCAAGTTGATGTTCGCATCCCTGATCACTCGTACGTCAAAGACACTTGACGCGTGCCTTCCATCGATTACCACGTGATCTATTTGCTTTTTCGTTACTTGATCGGGAGATATCCACGTTGCCTTGTAAATGTTTTTGTGGAAAAATCGTGTACTGCTTATTACCATGTATCCTGCAGTAGAGAAATCAATCAGTCTGATTCCGTTTGGTGATGAGTCAGTTTGCAGACTTAATTTTCCGATTGTTGGGCAAAAGACATTCTCTCGGCCTATTTTGCCATTAAAATCTCCCAGCACGAGTTTAACATCATGGCCCGCGCTAAAGTTATATGTTTCTTCAAGTTGGACGTAAAATTCGTCTTTGACCTCGTCACTTTTCTCCTCCGTCGACGCATGAGCACATATCAGCGTAATGTAGAAAAATTTTGCCTTCACTCTTATGGTGACGATTCATTCACTGACAGGAGTAAACCTACAGACCAGGTGTCGTAGTCTCTTGCCGACCACAAATCCTCAACCAAACTCATGCTTATCCGGGTGGCAGCTGTATTTCACGTCACACATCTTCATTCGCGAGCATTCATATTTAGTCCACTGGATTTCCTGTATAGCAGTAATATCAGCCTTATACTCTTAGAGGACATCCGATAGTTGAATGGCGGCGCTTATCCACGATGTCATAGATTCGTCATCAGGCACATGTACCCTTTCGTAGTACGCCCTGATCGGGGACTACTTATTAATCGCTGCTTCTCATCTCAATGCTGGTTACCACAAATACAACAAATGCCTATTCAAACCAACTCTCTCAATAACTGCAAACTAATACCGTTTATTTCAATGACGAGTATTATCTGAGTTAAATAAAACTGCATATGATATGCTCAACTTTAAAAAAGGTTCAATCAACAGTTTCTACAATGTCAAACCAAATTATAGTACTTGATCTTTCTCTTCAATGGAAAAGATATGGGAAATACTATTTGAATTTGAGGAAGTTATGCGATTTTACTTTAGGACTCACTCAAAACGCACCTACAGTTTAACGACGTTTCCCAACATTACCTTTTTGAGTACTAAGCTTTTACCAGACATATGGCAATTGCTCAATTTTCCCAGTGTTTGTCCATAACAAAGTGAAAGCTACCGCTTATATAAATGAAGTGGTTGCCTTAGTGTTTCAACCCTGATCATCGCGAAATATCATGCTACATTTGGCTACAAATAAGTTGAAGAAAAACAGCCTTCTTAAGGTACATCAAACTAAATTACATCAGAGTAATACAAAAAAAAAATCAATGCATCTTAAGGAAATGTTCAAATAAATAACTGCATTGTATGTATGATGGTAATAGTGAAAAGCTTTCAAATATTTCCAAACATTTCAAACACAATTAAAGGGCATTTATTATTTTGTTTTATATGTTTTCTAAACAACAGAAAAGTTACACAAAAGTCCTACAAAACAGAATTTCAGAATAATTGGAGCCACATCTAAATTTAAATGGAATGCCTTGCGAGTCATTCATAAACATTAACACGGCAGGTAAATTTCACTCCTGGTGATCAATTTACCAAAACTACAGTTAAGCAAGCTAGTGATATCAACAAAATGCAACAAATCACTGTTAATGATAACCAAAAATGTAAAGTGTCTTGAGCTTTCAAAAGTATTGCAAACATTTAAAGTTAAGATTTTCTTATATATGCTAATCTCTGAATGTATGTATTGCATATGTTCACTAGTCTATGTGCTGTTTGTTACACCACACTTGTTACTTGAATAGATACCAAACTCTACTGAAATGTCTTACCTCCTTCTATAAAACCCATAAGATTGTTTTATTAGACGCATTCACTTATACATATGCATAGTACTTCCCAAACGCATACAAGCATAGCCATAAAATGAAGAGATACCATGTGGAATATTTCATAAAAGGTTGTGGTTTGGCTGAGTGGGAGACAGCGGGTGTTAGTACGTACGTAGTATATCTGTTAGTTCCGTATTCCGTATTGTTTATTGTTACCACTCGTATAAGATATGACGGCTATGAAGTCGGTGCTGCTGCTGCTGCTGTTGTTGATGATGACACTGACAAACTGTCAGTGTGTATTAGAATTTATGCTCTACGTTGTTTTTTTTTTTTTTTTGGTTTGCATTCCAAATAATCTGTTTCTCTATACAAACGACAACTATTTCACTGTTATCGTGAATACAGTTTTAGATGATATTCTCTACAGCAGTAATTCGAGGATGTTGTAAAAATATGCTCCAGCAGAGTGGGACCATGTAACTGTTGATGAAGTCATAGTCCCACACTGCACTTAAATTTATACACATTTCAATATATTCAAACATCACAAACTTGTGGCAGCACTCTTGTATATATTTTAAAATACTGGCATATTTGAAGATAGTTGTTTTGCAAATGATTGAAACTGATCTCAAAAATAGTGTAAAATTCAGGCATTGTTTTACATTTGATTGCAGAAATCTCACAAAAGTTTTAAACTTTTACCGCTGGCAGGAATTTTTGGGGATATGGTCATAAAATCATTCTCACTGTACATGTACGCATTAAGTTAGTTTTAGTTAGAGCGATGTATCAACGAGACTAAGAAGTAACTGGGAACACACTAAAATGTATAATTTCTGTCTGTGGCAATCAGTAGCATGCAAACTTCATCGTCTCACACATTCCACTTGTAGTTGAGCATGTGCAATTTCGTGAGGTGTCATTTCAACAATAAGCTAAGATATGAATATACTATGTGCATATATAATGAGTGTCAAAATAGCTATGATTACTCTGAACTATTTCTTAAACTTTAGTCAAATATTGATGACGACAAATGAATATGTTTAACAGAACATCATATACAGATGGTATGGTGGCAATAATTAAAAATAACCAGAAATCATACACAGTTTTATACAGTTCATTATATGTGACCCGGTAAGTTAAAAGGGACCTATGCTCAGAAAATAAGTTTTGGAGAAAAATGACTTTGAAGTTAAAAAGTCGATTGAAAGTTGATTAAAAGTGTCTAATTTGAAGCTAATTTTTGCCAAAACTAATGCAGCTAGAAAGCTGTGGTTGCATTAGAAAGTGCGTGTTGTCTACTATAAGAAACACCAAAAAAGTAAAAATCGATTTTTTCGACCCATAGGTCCCTTTTAACTTACCGGGTCACATATGTGTTTTGTAAATTTGCTTCAACATTTGATGTATTTTGTATTTGATTGTATTTATATTGAAATCGTATACACTCACGTATGAAAGGTAAGGAGCTTTGAAAACAACGCCAAATTGTTGATAACACTATGCAACGATTTGAGGGTCATTGTCTCGTGGGTGAACGAATGTAACAAAAACAGTAACAAAAAGTTATACCTCATTGTGCCCTACTAAGTATCAATATTTTTAAGATTGGTTTAACATGAGATTTTTTTTTGGTCTAAAGTCGAATCAAAGAATATAAAAAATCATGCGTATTTCGTGATTCGACTTTTGACCAAAAAAAAATCTAATTTTAAACCAATGCAAAAAAAAATTTTGACATAGTGAAGAAAAATAGAGCTTACGGTTTTTTTATTGAGGTCAAATGCTATCGATTGTATTGGTTAGGTTCACTCCCAAAAATGTGTGTTGCACTGTGTTAATCATTGTCTCTCAGAGTTCAATGCGACTCGTAAATGAGTTGTTTATTTTTTTCAATATTCATCCCCTTCTCAAGTGTAGGGCCTCCTTGTGGCACCCTCTGGAAACTATTGTTTGCTGCCAACAAGTTCGACGACTCTGCAAAAAGAAGCGTCTCGGATGGTGTTTTTGCCCCAGCGGAAATTTCACCATAAATTCCGAGTTGCCTATGAAAACTGATAGTGGAACGTTCAGACACTACATGGGACCGATAAATTAAACCAAGATGTTGTTAAAAAACTTAATTTCCCTTAACACCCCTTGAATGTGGTATGGGATAGCCTCCCGCGTTGTTGCGAGTAAACACGTTTTCTATTTTAGATTCACTACAAAGGGCATCTACTTGTTTATCGATGAATGCGAATGTCACTGTTTAAGAATCTTTTACTAGACATGCCGATTGACTCGAAACTTATACTGCGAAGTTGCTGTCGACAACAAAGAGGGAGCCGGAAATGAAAAAAAATGTAGATGACTGAAGCCGGAAATCGAAGTCGCGTGTTCTATACACTATGCCATGGCCGGTCCCAACTTGGATAAACTAGGTATCAGTAAATGTAGTTGGACTGAACAGAAGGTTGTAACAGCTGAAAAATTAAGTCTTCTGGATACCATGGACACTGTAGAATCTACAATTTTACTAGCCTGTTTTAACTCGCCCGTCTGCAAAGTATATGCATCGACAGAGCCAAGCGACACCAACAATAAATGCGGCTTTTGCAACCTCTTAAACGCCACAATGATCTCTGTTAATATGTAAAACAGGATGAAGTTATATCGATGTGTTACCTGAACGCCCAATTAGGCTATGATAACACTCGACTAGAGCATATGTTGGCCAGACATGGGTTAGGACAACGAAATGAGAATGGCGATATTTTAATAAAACTGTGCAACAACAACAACTTTGTGATTGGCGGATCAAAATTCCCATATAAAAAGTGTCGCAATGTGAATTGGCGCTCTCCGAACTTTGTTACTGAAAATCAATAAATTCAGTGAAGAAGAAGTCTACTAGATGTTCGGATTTTTAGGAGCGCAGATGTCGCTATCATTTCTTTGTCATTGCAAGATCTACAAGAGAGTAATGACAATCTGTAAACAATCTCTGAAAACTAAAGCCCGATTTAATGCTGCTGCATTAAAGAACACAAACGTTCTTTAAAAATTTGTAAGATAATATACTCTCTATCGGTCGCAGAATAGATGTAAATAAGATTTGGGACACATTAAAGACAAATTTACTGAGGCATGTGTACTTTAAACCACTGCCGAAAGTGAGAATATGTTATGGGATACCTTCTCACATTATTGTGAATTAACATACTTTCTACACAACAAACGGCACCTACTTGTTTATAGACAAATGCGAACGTCAGGTGTTTGAGAAACTTTTCACCATACATGCCAATTGAGTCGACACTATATTGTTTCGGAATTCAGAGCTCTTTGCGAGTCTGTCAAACATTCCTGCTGGACAGACAAACGTAATTGGTTCTCATCTCTCGCAAACCAAGCCGAAGACAACGCTAGAAAAAACAGACTCAGGGACCACTACGGCATCACATTCTAACTTACAGGCAAGAACAGAAACCGTATTCGTATAATACAGGATAAAGTGGATCATCTACTTACATCATGAAGACTTTTCGCAGACTGCAGTTTTAAACTGAACACCCCTAGCACTGAGGAGATCGCGCAGGTCGTAGAGCTCGACAAAATCCCTGGAGTGTCCTTTACGGTTGAAGATTAAGGATTGAAAAGTTCTGAGAAACTGTTGGCGTTGCAAAAATATTGGGTGTCGGTCATACATTTGACTCCTCTACGGGCACTTTTGGGGCATTTGGAGCAGTGGTTATAAAAATTGTATGATAGCAACTTAGGGAAAAAATGTCTGAGGATCGATCAAAAATTTACCCATATAGGCGCGACTCCGTGTAAGTTGCGGGGCTTGATGTGGAATTGTTCCCCTCCCCACCAACTTTGACCACGATGCGCTGTCATTTAACCACACGCAACCTCCCTCCACACAACACTATCGCACTCCTACTGTTCATATTGAGATCTCTACATAACAAAAACGTTCTAGAATTTAATATCACTATTCTCCACAACAACCAGCTGTCGCCACCAATTTCAATAATTTCTGGGGCAGGGTTGCCAAATGTCACCACTACTCTTCCTAATAGCTTGATGACGTGTTAAATGCTACTGTAGCAGAAAAATAGGTTTGCCATGGTATCTGTCCACTTCACTTAGAAGAACTTGCTTATGCTGATGACATCGCCATTCTCTCCGTCAAAAAGTCTCACCTGAAGACGAAATTGCAAGTTAAAACGCAAAATTTGACACAAAATTAAGAAGAATTTTGTGGCCCAATACTATATCTACGCAGAACCATTTTCACTCGACAGAAACCCCTATGGGCATAATTATAAAACAACGCCGATTCAGATGGCACTACGCAAGGACGACGAAGAAATCTGCCGCCGAGTACTATGATGAAACCTCCAGGATACAAGAAGTCGAGATAGATGATGAACATCACGGCACCACAAGATGGATTTAGACCTAGACTCTGACATTGTAATGTGGAACAATTTAAGTATCCTGGTCAGAAATTGAATCAGTTACTATTATTTTGTTTCAGCCCTACGCTCCAACCGGAGTTTTAGGAACTCATATAAAAGGTGGTTCCATTTTAAGCGCCGATGTTGATTTTGAATAAAACACAAATGGCCCATCCGATGGTCCAAATTTTCGATGACGCTGAGGCAAAATTGAGTTTCTATGCCGTTAATGTGCCGAATTAGCTCTTGCATTATTGCTGGCATTTCGACGTACACCTTTTCTTTTAAATAACCCCAAAGAAAGGAGTCCAACGATGTCAAATCAAATGATCTTGGCGGCCAAATGAAAACGCCCCCACGTGAGATTAAGTGCCCGGACATAATCCCCAAAACGATGTTGGGGCCTATGTCCGCCACGCTCTGCGGACATAACCCCCAATTTGCATTTGGGATTATGACCGAGGGCAATACCGGATATAAGCCCTAACAAATATAACGGACATAACACCCAAACTAATTATGCGACTTAAAGTAATGAAAAAGCTTGATAAAGTTGATGCCCTCCACCGCATTTGTCTCGCGATGCAGTGAGACAGATTAAGTACACAAAGAGACTAACTACGGCGGATGCGGCGGGGGTCGTGCTTGCGTTCGTCCCTCGCTACAATAACAATATTTCAAATTGTTCTTTTTATATGTTGAAATACTAAATACAACAACAAATTCGGTCATAATCCCCAATAGGGCTTATGTCCGCAGGTTAGTATCTGACATTATCACCAATGAAAACTTGTCCTGAAATAGGCGCCAACATTTTTTTGGCCATTGTATTTGTCCTGTTGAGACCACATATCGTCCACATCCACATCTTCCAATTCGGGCCATAAAATGTTCGTTATCATCTCACGATAGCGAACACCATTCACAGTAACTGCCTGACCGGCCTCAATTTGGAAAAATACTGCCCGATGATGCCGCCAGCCCACAAACCGCACCAAACAGTCACTCTTTGTGGGTGCATTGGTTTTTCGACAATCACTCATGGATTACCATTCGCTCAAATGCGGCAATTCTGCTTATTGATGAATCAACTGAGGTGAAAATGTGCCTCATCACTGAAGATGAGTTTCTTCGAAAATTGATCATCCACTGTTGCCATTTCTTGCCACCATTCTGACCATTGACGACGTCTGGAATGGTCAATTGAGTCAATTGCATTTTGTAAGCGTGTAATCGATTGTGTATCTTTCCAAGGTTAACATTTTTTTCACTACATATACATATATGTAAGATCACCCATATACCTTACCATTTAACGGATAATGCCCCGAATACTCGTACAATACATTACCACACAAATCTTTCAACAAATGCAAACGGCAGACAGACAATTTGAGAGTGTCATTGCACAAAATCTTTTGTAATTAATTTGATGTTTCTCAAACCCAACAGTGACATTGACAATATTTCTTTGCACCAAATCTTGAAATTATTCAAAGAATTACAATTGACAGTATTTCAAGTCACTTTTGCCAGAACATGTGCACATGTGCTCGTACTGTAAAGGATTATGCAATTTTTCACACAGTCTTCCAGCTAAATCATACATACCGATACCCGAAAAAAGGTTAATGCGCATCTTAAATGTCTTATAGCCACTTAAAGTGAATGTCATATACAAAAACTGTGTGTGTGTTCTTTCGTTCGTTCCTTTGACTTCAACTCGATTCATTTATTCATTCATATTGACGATGTTACATGTACTAAATCTAAGGATGATAGGACGATATGTATGGCTGACATATGTCATTTTGTTAGTTTCTGCTTAGCAGAAAGAAAGGACACACAAAAAAAAAAAACCTGTGTGAATGTATGATGAAACTACAACTGCTGGAGGAGCATCGTCATCATGCATATTTTAAGACGCAACATACTGTTCAGCACGGCACACCGCTCTCTCTATCTCTCTCAATCTCTCTTTGCAGGAGGGAATGTCATCATAAATGATTGAAGTGATCCTTTAACATCTTGTTATTGTTTGGCCTACAACTCATTTGAATATGCCGAACATGGAAGCCAATGAAAACATGACTGAATAAATGACTAAAAGGATGAAGATATATAGGAGCGGCAAGAGGACCAAGTAAATTGATGATTGGATATGATGATGTGCCATCGAAGTAGGGGATAAGTACATTTCTGATACGAAACCCGTGTAAAAGCCAACCAACCAACAACCAACGTGTATGACAAATGTGCGGTGTTATTTCATAAGAACCCATATATTTTAAAGTTATTTCTACAACATCAAACAACGATAAACAATTCAAAGGATATAAAACTGGCAAGCATACAAGTACAAGCACGCACAGACACAAGAAACGAAACTGCTTGCACTCAAAGGATAACACATTCTCTGATTGATGTGAGACAATCATTTTTCTGCTTCTTTTTTTAAGCGATTGATACGTCGGCATGGTGTAGGCTCGGCACACAAAAGGGAGTTGAGGGTAAATGCTTAATACTCTATGCATGTGAATAATACCGTTATGTTATTTTTACCATATGCCATTCAACATTTCTATTGTTGGTTACACAATGTCACAATTTATATCACTTTGTATTTGAGGCATAAGCGAATGATGAATTGGGAAAAATCTTAACGTACATACGTCAAACATTCTGTATGTTCACTTAAATCGAAGGACTAAGAGGATAAGGAGCGAAGACTGCATATAAGATCTTCATAGAGATCCAGATCTGAATAGAAATTAGTTATAATCCGGTATAGTAAACTTTCATATGTGAGTGACGAATTCTGGAGTTTATCAAGTCTGGATAAATTGGGCTAAGTGGGGGAGAAACCCAAAAATAGGTGACAAACAGTATTATTAAAACCGACATTGACGGTTCGAAAACATCGTCTTTCAAAAGACACATGTAGAAAGGTAGAATCTACAAGCAGTATTTTTGTTCATAATTGGAGATCGCTGTTCAAATATTAATAAATATTAGTGCCGGTATTCAGATACATAATAAAGATATATGTAAAAGTATGTCCAGGGGGGAATGAAAAAAAATTGTGAAAATCCATCACAAAATTTACCTCAGCCGTTCTTCTTCTCCCAGTCAACTTTGGAGGGCACTGTCTGCATCCTTACTTACACCATTTAAGGAAAGAAATTCTATATTCTCTATAAAACTTTGCCTTAAGTATCTCAGCTGGCTAGAGTGGAACATTTATACAAATGATGATGTTTCGCCTAAGACTTCTCCTCGTCCTCAAACACTTGCCAGTAGTCCTATTTGCCTGTTAGATATCGAATGTTACATAGACCAGTAAGCTTTTCACAGGCTAGTCTCATACCGACCCTGTATACAATGAGCTACAAAACGAAAGGAAACAGATGGGCGGCAAAACATCCCATAGAGGGTCATGATCAGGCATCATACAGCCCCTTCTACCCACAAAAACGGCTGATTGGTTTTCAGGGATATCGCAATATCAATTTATCTAAAGAGTTTCGTATACATAATATATAATTTTCTTTGAGTACTTTGAGTATGTTCCTAAGATAATTGCCCTCAGATGATAGCTCCAGTTTCAATCCAGTCTAAGTATCGGTGGCCTGAAGTCTCTTGCCTTATAACTAAGGGTGATGATAATCAAATTTGTTCTTTAAGGTTTCATCTAACAAAGCACTGGTCATGTCCTTTTCTAAAGGCAGTTTGCATACGGTCCAACATCGTTGGTATTCTTACTTTTAAGTCACTACTTAACTTTATTTCAATTTGCACCCCATGAATGAGGTATGGGATAGCTTCTCGCGTTGTTGTGAATTAACACGCTTTCTATTTTTAGATTCACAACTAACGGCACCTACTTGTTTATCGTCGAATGCGAACGTCACTGTTTGAGAAGCTCTTACTAGACACGCCGATTGACTCGACACTTAATACTGCGAAGTTGCTGTCAACAACATTCGAGGGGAGCCGACAATGAAAGAACAATTTTTTTAAGATGACTGGAGCCAGGTTTGAACCTGCGATCTCCCGCATGGTAGTCGCGTGTTCTAACCACTATCCCACGGTCGGTTTCAAATTGGAGCATTTTCATTCACTCGTACAACATGTCCTGTTCAAATCTGCGCACTCTGGTCTACTAGGACGCGCTTGCCTACGTCGATGTCGTTATAAAGCTTTTTTTTTTAAAGACGACTTTTTCATTAAATCGCTTGAGAAGCTGCACCCCCAAATGTTGATGACCCTCGCAAACGTTATAAGGACAATGATTTAAGGATATGCACCTAGAACGTCCGGACTTTCCATAGAGAAGATGCAACTATCCGACTTCCGGAGTTCTTCAAAAAATATCCCCATTCAGGAGATGGGATGGACAGGATAAGGATGCTCGCGATGTAAAAATTGCGACTTTTATTACAGCTGCCTAACGGAAAAGCACAAATATGGATATGGATTTAGAATTGGCCAGAGACTCAGACATATTGTCTCGCGGTTCCATCTGATGGAAGATAAAAACGATCAGATTAAAGATGCATTCTACGAACAACTAAAGAAACATCCGACTGCTGATCCGTGGTGCTAACATTGGCTAGGATAATTACCTGGTTGCAACTAACGTGCAGAGCGAAAAACGTACCCAGCCAATCACAAAGAAATTTGGGCATAGGATACCTCTCTAAACTACTAAGGCACAACCACTACTATTTCTGACGTTACATATACACACCAGCAGCATATTGCGCATTTCATGGCAACTGCAACAACTTTGGTTGGATGAAAAACGGCGATCAGATGAATCCTGGTACGATGAAGGATTTCGAATAGTGTCTGACGAACAGGATGCTGCTTGTAGGGCAACGCAACAGACAATTATAACCCAGCAGCAAAAAATGGAGCTTTGCATGCTTTCTTACAAGCCTGCAAAGGCAGTCAGAAGCCCTACCCTTCAAATGCAGTCGTCATTTCAAATTAACATAGGGTGTCATAGGCAGGCAAGGCCTGCACATTCCCTTTCTCATTGAAGGCGTTTCAGTAGGCATGCCTAGTATGTCCTGCTTGGAGTCCTAATAACAAGGCCTTTTATGAGGCATTGTTACTGCAGACAAGCTTGCAGGCCTACAAAAGAGCATTTCTAGAAGGACTTAAATAAAAAAAGCATATGCGAATTATTTCCATATTAAACGATTTCCTACCTTTTATAAATTTGTAATACAATATTTATTACAATTTACAATTACAATTTTTTTTAAACTCCAGCAGCGGGAATCGAACCCGCGACCTCAGTACTCATAGTTGGGCATGATACCTACTCGGCTATCAAGTGATATAGTTGTTGTACGATAAATAACATACATGTGGTTTTCATAAACAACAGCATCT
Source organism: Muscina levida (assembly GCA_964034835.1). NCBI lineage: Eukaryota > Metazoa > Arthropoda > Insecta > Diptera > Muscidae > Muscina > Muscina levida. Next base: position 128,473,638 of record OZ035881.1, read on the forward strand.
GTCTTACCTTCCCTTAAGAGGCCTGTCAACAGGCCTGTTTAAGGCAAGAAAGTTTGCATGCCCTTTGAGAACATCTATGGTATTGTTGTGGGGTACACAGTAGGGCTGCTCACAGGTCAGTTTTAAGAAGGGAAAGAGGCATGTCTGCGGGATCTATTCTCATCCTAGTAAGAGGCCTCATTGCAGGTCTCATTTGAGAAGCGAAATGTGCATGGGTATGGAATTTTTTATAAGGCTTAGTGAAGGACTTATTATAGCCTGTTTGCAGGCATATTTTTACAATGCCTCGTCTTTTCCGCTGCTGGGAATCCGGGGTTTTAGGGAACGGCACAAGGAGACAGTTAAACAGAGTAAAGAGATATTTAAGCGGGAAAAAGCGAGGATATAAAAAGGTACAGGGGCACAGAAAGTAACATCGGAAAGTTAAGGTATTGGTCTTCCTTCCTGTCAGTACAAGGATTGAAATCTGGTAACATATACGCAGAGTGTGCTGCATATATGGATAGAACACTTCAGCAATTGCTGGTTGATGGCAGGCAGACAACTTGAACTTATTACGCCAATTGTCGACAAAGGTTTAGATTGCCCACCACCAAGCCAGACCGTCGTACGAAGAGCAATATCGTAGCTGAAATATAATAAAGCAGCAGCGATATTGAGCTATATTGACGACGGACTTCCGGCAGAGCTCTGATCAGGAATTTACACTTCCGAATATTATGGAAAAGATACAAGAGAAACTGATCGCACATTCCATTTTTTCGTCGACTATAAATCTGCCTTCGATAGCCCAATACAGCAGAATTGACTCGAAGTTATGGCTGAGTTTGGTTTTATAGTGAAGCTGATACGCGGAATGATGCTGATTAACACGAAGTCTTTAGTGCAGATTGGCAAGGACCTTACGGAGTCATTATATACCAAACGAGGCCTTAAAAAAAGGCGACGGCCTTTTGTGTGACCTCGTCAACATAGTGTTGGAGATGATAATGAGAAAAGCTGTAGCAAAGACGAGTGATGCGATATTCAACAAAAGCCACATGTTACTTGCGGAATGTGACTGCAGCCTTCTCAAGTAAACATAAGGAGTCAGCCGAAATGGGTCTAACGGCCAACGAGGTCAAAACGAAGTGATCAGTTTTAACAAACAAAGAATCTACTCTTCTACTACTAACCTACCTAGGCTCCACCATCAGCCTCGAAATCCGGAGAAGAATTCTGTTTGAAAATATATACTATTACGGACTAAGTAAAGGATTTAATGACAGAGCTCTCTCAGGACGATATAAAATCCAGGTATAACAGATGCCGGTTCTACCTGTCTTAAATCTCGGGTTATGACACAAACGGATGTATCGGTTCTGACAGTATTGAACAGGAAAATAATCCGTAAAATATATGAGCCCTTCATTGTTAACGGCACATAATTCTATCGTGCTCTATACCATTATAGGCGGGGTTAGACGCATTAAAGTACATCGGTTGTGTTGGCAAGGTCAATCTTCGACAATGAACTCAAAGAACGGCGCAGAAGAGGGAGGCCAAAACTATGTTGTAAAGACTGCGAACCTTGAAGAATTTGGTGTTACTAACTAGAGTAGAAGCGCAGTAGATCGACGAGCATATACGATTTCAAAAAAGTCCCAGCTAAGTTAGTAAGCAACAGCATGTCTATATGTAGATCATAAAAGCAGAGAATCGTGGAAATGTACCTAAGCCGTTCATCATGTGAACCATGGAAGTAACCGCATGCAACTTAATAAATTTATTACTCAGATTGAGAAGAGAGACTCTTAAGAACAATATATAATCCCTTTACATCCACTTTAATGATGTATGGGCGAGGTTCTCGGGTTACTGCGAATTGAAACACTTCTATCTTAAGACTCGTACAACAGGACTTACACTTTAGCGACGAATTCGAATTCAATATTGAGAAGTCCGCCGATAAAAAAAAATGTGTCTGACTGAGACAGGAGTGAAGCCCTGGTCACCGCATGACAGTCGTATGAAATCCATAAATCCTTGGAATAAGTAGCTCTGCATCCTACAAGAGCGTGACAGCTATAAATAAGATATTCGTTCAATCATCTCAGACTCCTCCTAGGCCTCACACAAGCTACATTAGTTCGGTACAAATCTCTCAAGTATGCCGGTTAGGTTCTGATGTGGCAGTGCCCAGTCAGAATACCACGGGCAGGCTCAAATCGTCGATTGTGATCTTCTTTATTGCCGTGACAGTGATTAAAGAGTTGTACATTAATTTTGAGAGATCTAACGTGTGCCAGCTGTTTTCGCATCCAGTCCTCCACTGAACCAGACAGGTAACGGATAGACGGGGCAACATTAACCAGAGTGCCATGATGAGGCAGCGTGCATACACCTCCAGCCAGTAAATCGGCAAATTATATCCCAGCAATAATGTAATGTAATGAGACCGGTCGTGGCTTAGTGGTTAGAACACGCGACTACCATACGGGAGTTTTAGTGGTTCGATTTCCGGCTCCAGTCATCTACATTGTCCTTTTTGCTGGCCCCCGCAATGATGTACACAGCAACTTCGCAGTATAGTGTCGATTCAATCGGCATGTCTAGTAAAAGCTTCTCAAACAGTGACGTTCGCATTTGTCGATAAAAAAAAAGTAGGTGCTGTGGGAAACTAAAATAGAAAGCGTGTTAATTCACAGCAACGCGAGAAGCTATCCCATACATCATTCATGGGGTGTAAAGGGAAAGTAAGTTTTTAAGTTTTGTAATGTAATGTTCGTAATGTCTCGAAACGCACAAGAGGATGATGTCCAAAAGCTTTGATCTATCTAACTTCTCTTTAAAATTCCTCAAAACCTTTGATTAACACCCTGTTAGTATATATTAGAGCTTTAACAAAATATTACTGTAATCTCATCTTCAATGTGTATGAAGATGGCAATACTGTAACAGTTACGACTATTATCTGTTTATGTTTATGTTGCAGAGTTTTTATAAAATATTCTTAGCACTTTATTACTTTAGATACATTTTTACGTCTGATGAGTTATTTTTTTTTTTTCATTTGCTTGGCATCTCCCACGACTAAATAACAACTCTTGAGAATTTCATACATATAGTATTCTATTACCTGTAGGCAATTGGCGTACCTGCTTTCAAGAAATTAATTTGGAATTTGTTTACACTTATTTCAAAACATTTTAAAATAATTGTTTATATTTCCTTTGAATGCTACTTAAGTTGTGAGATAAACAAATACTCTCATTTCAGTAGGCTTTTGTTGAGCTGGTCTATGTCATAGACAATAGACAATAATGTTATACACTATTTGTGATGTCGTATTTACGAAAATTACACAACACTGACTTTGCATATTAGATTCGAACTCGTCATTCCAGCGAAAAAATACTTGTTTGGTTTCATGGAAGTTTGATTTTTCATTGACGCAGTGCAAAGTATTTACATCCGCAAATTCTGAAAAATTTTAATAAATGTGAGCATTTCTGTACAGCGTAATATTTATGTTTTCATGAAGCTGACATACTTTTGTGTACTTCAAATTGTATCCTGGGTTACACTTTAATTACATAATGATATTGTATTGCTTTGCAACTTCTTAAATAATTAAGAAATTAAATAAATCAAAAATAATTTACTTGATTATTTATTTATGCTGTGCACAATGCTTTCGTTGGGCTTAATATTTCAGTATTTTGTTGTAATAATTTAATTTCTTTTCTCTCAATTTCGTATCATATGAATACTATGATGATAGATGATCGATTAATAATTCTGCATATATCTTTATCCGATTACTATCTCGTTTAACCTCTCTGTGATTTAAAAAATACCTCTGACACGCCCACTTTTAATTTCTTATATTTAATGATTGACTTTACCTCAGGACCGGCTGTGACATAGTGGTTAGGACATGCGGCTACCATGCTGAAGATCCGGGGTTCAATTCCCGGCTTCAGTCATCTACATTTTTCTTTCCTTGCCGGCCCTCTCAGTATAAGTGTCGAGTTAATCGGCATGTCTAGTAAAAGCCTCTCAAACGTTGACGTTCGCATTCGTCGATAAACAAGTAGGTGCCGTTTGTTGTGAATCTAAAATAGAAAGCGTGTTAATTCACAAAACTTGAAAAGCTATCTCATACCTCATTCATGGGGTGTAAAGAGAAATTAAGTTTTTTTTTCATACATCAGCTAAAAATTCCCCCAAAATCTACTTATCACTACGAATACATATGTACATGAACAAATTGCTCGCCTGACCTGTTTACACATTCAGTGCATTGAAACCAATTCCACGAATCTTCCTCCATTGGCCCATTTGTCAGTTGTTTGTTCAAGTTGTTTGCGACTTGGTAGAGAAGACACAACACAAAAGCAAAGACTTGCTTTTTTTGTATTTTTATCAATATTCATGAGTAGTACAACGTTGGAAATATTTTACAATTTAAAATAAAAATATATAGAAATATATCACACTTAACCTTTATCTCAGCGGAGGGATACATCATGTGAAATATGAAATTTTAACCAACAAAATGAAAATAATAATCATAGTCCCCCACAATTTGTCCTTTATTTCACGCCCATACACGTGTGCAGTCGGGATTGATGTAGGGACATTTATTACGTTTGTATGCATGTATGTGAGTGCGCGAGTGTTATAAGCACGTGTGTACCAGAGAATGACAAAATGTATAATAAGAGTACTGTTGAAGTATTAATGTCCAAACATGTACATGTGTAAAGAGTAAACGATCAAACCATGCGCATACCCGCACACACTTGTGCATTGGTACACCCAAGTACACGAGAACCCAGCACATGTGTTACAAGTGTTGGTTGTGTTGGGTGCTAGTTATACATGTCATGTTCCGTAGAGTATGGGAATGTACATGAGTACACATGAGTACTCATGTCACTCGTAGTGCATAGAAGAGATGACGAATGTTAGAACGATCAAACACGATGATCTATGATGATCATTATCGTAGCTAAAAAACTTCATAATAAAGTTGAGTCTGCTTCGGCTTCTGACCTCGTGTGCGTCGAGTGTATTTTGTGTATACTTGTGTATGAGAAACAAAAGTAAGGGTAGGCAGAAGTAACGATCGTTATAAATGGTGTGCAGACATGTCTTTTTCAACGCAAGTAAGAGTTTGTAAGTATTCTCTGAGTGTTAGGTATAGTTCCACAGAAGTATACAAATTATGGGTATGTACTTAAGTATACATTAATTCCGAGTACTTATTGTCATTCTCTGGTGTGTACATGTACACACGTAAAAAGGCGACATATTTAAGTGAAGGAGTTGACAGGTAGGGCCCCCTTTGACACAATAGGCTAAAGAGTTTTAACGGTATTTCAGAAAATTAACTAGAACTAGTTGATTGTGCTTAGTAACTAACTACTTGTAAATCTATTACTTCATTGACTTCATTAACATTAGTTAAATTAGCAAATTAATCTTGCTGCTGGTGTACGAAAAACATGGGGTTTAAATCTTTAGATATGTTCTTAATTTTTAGCAATATTTAATAATACTAAACATTTCAAATAAATACATTCTACAAAAATAAATATTAAACATTAAGAAATGCTTTCGAAATATTAATTGGTTTGTGTGATATTACAAACTAAAATTTTAAAATCTGGTGGTCACGTGTGTGTGTCGCTGAACTCCTCCTAAACGACTTGACCGACGAAATTTGTTGTGTATGTTTGAGGGGGTCATAGTTCATTTAGACTTACAACTGGACCCGATGGTCAATTTAATATCTTTGGGTATATGTATATGGGGTATCGAAAAATTTTAACGTTTTCAACCTTTTGTGGAATTTTTTAAAATAAATTATTGGAAAATTTTAATTGCCTCGAAATTGACTAGCCACTAGGTATAGCACAATGCGTCTTAAAAGCTTACCTTGTGCAAAATTTCACTTAATTCAGTGTACTTACAAAGAAGATGGAGTGAGGTACTGTAAGGAGATGGGATAAAGCCTCTGAATGTTAGCATAAGGCTGAGTCCCGAAGCATTATCATATCTCTGAGAACGAATCAACAGACTTATTGCTAAAGGAGGCTGTACTATACCTGCTAATGACTTCCTGATTAATGTTCGTTCACCCGCCCATTTGTTTCGTTTGTGGCTTAGTGTCGGACTGGATAAGGAAAACAGCCTACAGACGTTGAATCTCAAAAACCGACTGCATAACTGCTAGAACCCTGTGGGAATACATGGTTAGCCAATATATGAGTTACTTGAGAAAGGTCTATGGAGTTTTGACTGGACACTGCAGTATCAGGCACCCCACTGTCAAATTGGATAAGTACATAACGGAGGACGAAGAGGAGTCCGAAACGATGGAACAATTTGTTTGTAACCGTCCCGCTCTGACCCGTAGGAGGTAAGGTTATATAGAATACCTAGTGTCTTTCTCCTAATTTTCATGCGATGCATTCCACAGTTAACTGGGCCAAGATGATTGCCTTAGGTAGCGGTATAGGTGGCGGTCTGTTAAATCGGACATCGGTATATTGAATATGATTTCGGTCTGGCAAATCGGACTTTGGCTTGTTGAAATGGACTTCGGTCTGTTGAATCGGACTACGGTCTGTTAAATCGGACTTCGGTCTGTTAAATCGGGCTTCGGTAATGTAAATCGGACTTCGGTCTGTTGAATTGGACTTCGGTTTTATATCCTTAGGTGGCGGTGTAGATGGCTGTCTGTTAAATTGAACTAAGGCCTGTTAAATTGGACTTTGGTTTTTTATATCGGAATTCGGTCTGTTGAATCGGACTTCGGTCTGTTAAATCGGACTTTAGTCTATTGAACCGGACTTCGCCTGTTGAAACGGACTACTGTCTATTTAATCGGACTTCGGTCTGTTAAATCGAACTTCCGTCTGAGAATCGGTCTGTTGAATCAGTTTTCGGTCTGTTGAATCGAACTTCGGTCTGTTCAATCGGACTTCGCTCTGTTAAACCGGACTTCGGTCTGTTGAATCGGACTTCGGTCTGTTAAATCGGACTTCGGTCTGTTGAATCGGACTTCGGTCTGCTGAATCGGACTTCGCTCTGTTAAAGCGGACTTCGGTCTGTTGAATCGGACTTCGGTCTGTTGAATCGGACTTCGGTCTGTTAAATCAGACTTCGGTCTGTTGAATCGGACTTCGGTCTGTTGAATCAGTCTTTGGTCTGTTGAATTAGTCTTCGCTCTGTTAAATCGGACTTCGGTCTGTTAAATCTGACTTCGCTCTGTTAAACCTGTTAAATTGTACTTTGGTTTTTTATATCGGACATCGGTCTGTTAAATCGGACTTCGGTCTGTTGAATCGGACTTCAGTCTATTGAATCGGACTTCGTTATGATGAATCGGACTTCGGTCTGTTGAATCGGACTACGATCATTTAATCGGACTTTGGTCTGTTAAATCGAACTTCCGTCTGTGAATCGGTCTGTTACATCGGACTTTGATCTGTTGTATCGGACTTCGGTCTGTTAAATTGGACTTCGGTCTTTTGAATCGGACTTCGCTATGTTGAATCGGACTTCGATCTGTTAAATCGGACTTCGGTCTGTTGAATCGGACTTCGGTCTGCTTAATCGGACTTCAGTCTGTTAAATCGGACTTCGGTATGTTAAATTGGACTTCGGTCTGTTAAATCAGACCTCGGTCTGTTGAAACGGACTTCAGTCTGTTGAATCGGACTTTAGTCTGTTAAATCGGACTTCGGTCTATTGAAACGGAATTCAGTCTGTTGAATCGGACTTATACTGACTTAAGCACCGAAATTAGCACCGAGCATTTTTATACTAATACTCTGTCCGGTTAGGTTATTAGTTCGGTCGCAAAATTGGGATAGATACAGCTACGAGTTGCAGAAGTCGATTTACTGCAAATGCAAGCTACCAACAAGATCTTGAGTTGCGGGTACGAAGGTACAAACTAACAATATATTTCCGAATTGCTGAAATTAACCTGAATGACCGATAAAACCCGATTCACTAATACGGCCACGTATTGCTGATATAAAACTGAACCACCGACAAATCATCAAGATGACCTCGTTTGATGATTTAAACCTGAAACATTAACAAAACCCGAATCACCAATACCGTTCTGAATTATTGACTTTAACCCGAACCACCGGCAATCCTGAGTCATCAATCATCACTTGCGAATCACCAAGCTGACCACGTATTGTGATATTAATTACTGGTGCGAACTTTAATTATCGAAAGTGCCCTAATTACAACGTGCCTGAGTACCGAAACAATCCTGACTTATCCGACCTATTCCGACCGATTCGTGAAGTTCCCGATTATCTTAGATCACCAGTGTTCCGAAACCTGTCAATGCAGTTATAGGCCACAGCAATACTTTTCTAAACTAAACTATCGATTCATATAAAAAGACTGAATTAATAACAAATTAGTATAATCAATTCCACTTTACAGGCCAAATTTCACTGTTGACGCTGTTGTCGCTTTGCGTCGATAATCTTCAAGGAAAATTTCCACAAAAAGCTCTTAGTTAATTTTACTTTCAACACACTTTTAACAAATAACAAAATAAAAAAAAATTCGGGATCAGTATTCCCACTATATTTTAATACCCGCACCTTTAGGGTGATATGAGAAAAAGGGTGAAGGGAAAAAAAGGAGACGAATTATGACCCTAGTACCAAATAAATACGTGTCTATACAAAATTCCATGGAAAGGCAGTAAGGCAATGTCAGAAAATAGACTTCGGAATTAGCGTAACGCATTCAATGATATCAGAATTTTCAGAAGATTATGACGACTGTGAGGTAGGCCTTCAGCCACTTCCTAACGACTCTGCTAGTTTGTGGTTCTTTTGTACAACATTGTGCCGCTACAGAGTATGAGGCATATTTGCTTTCGATACACGAATGTACGAACAACTTTTTGAAACACCTTCTTTTATGTAAATTGATATGCAAATAAGCCTCCTGACGAAAAGCCCGTACGTACAGAACCACGAAAACAAAAGGACTCTGTTTTTAACTTTTTTTTTACCGATACAAATAAAGTATGCATGTATGTATGTATGTAACTGCCAGCGTTTACAAACACATGTGATTATATATGTCAGTATGTTTGTAACGATAGATACGTTAAAATGGGTGTTGCTGCTACTACTACTACTACTGCTGCTACTGTTGTTGTTGTCGCCGTTGTTGTCGTTTCATTGTTTGCTCTTGTGACATCCGTTAAAGCACCGCCTCCCCGCCTCCTCTGTCATCTCTGGGTCCAGGTTTATATGGATGTGTGTTTTTGGTTTTATTGAATTGAATTCATTTAAAAGCGATTTATTTTGTTGTTGTTCTTGTGGATGTATTTTTCAAAGTTTTCTTTGTTTTTTTTTTGGGCTATAGACTGAATGTTTTTTTTTCGTTTGCATAATTTCCAACCGCCTGATTCGATGGCGCACAAGAGCTCGACATTGGGCGAGAATCGAAGTAAATATGTTGACAGTTGTGAGTGGCATTTGTTATTATCTCCTTCCGCGTGTTGCAAATTACCGTATTTGCACTTTCAATTGACACAGTTTCCACGATTTTATTAAAATAATACAAAAGGCGGAGGGAAACTACGGAGATTCGAGAAGGAGAAATACAGAATTTGATCAGTTTCTGTAAAATATTGATTACATGATTTCTGGGAAAATTGTAACAGTTGTATTTTACATAGACTGTTTGAGGAATTTTGGCATCAGTGCATTTCTGCTTAAAATTTCGGGGCATGATAGACACTTGTCAACCGCATTGTATAAGTTCAATGAGTAAAGTGCACAAGTTTTCTGGAAATATTTCGTTAATTGGAAAGATTATTATTGACATTCGTCTATATTATGCCCTGACTTACGTAAGTACTGTATGTAGAATTTAATCAAAACGCAAAAATAATTACAAATTAACAGTAATACAGGTTAATACGTAGTGTTAGCAATAAAACACAATGAGAGAACATTTTTTTATTAGGGAAATTTACATCAGAAACTCAAGCTTGTATTTGAATTAAAGACAACGAGGGAGTCTTAAACAATATTTGACTTACAGCAATCCTGAAATTATTATATCTATACCATTTTGGTAAAAGTTGATATGTCCAATTATCGAAATTTTATCGTAAGAAGTTTCAAAGTTTTAAAATCTCATAAAAATATATGGGCACATCAGTTTCTTATTGCTTTAAAAGTAAAGGTCAAGAGAAAAAACATTTTTCCAAAAAACGACATATCAACTTTTGACATAATGGTATCGGCAACTACACAGAATTAACTCAATTCCCGCATAAACGGACTACTGTTTCCCGTACCTATGACCAGTAACAAAACTAAGGACTTTTATTTGGAATAGGAATACCTTGAAAAGTCACTGGAGGTGGATTCCAGTAGTTTTCGATTTTCAAGGGATAGATCAAAGTTAGACGAGAGAGTATGCCAAGGCATTTATTCAAAGGAGCTTAATATAATATAAGTATTTCAAACAAGTTGATAGGTCATTGCAGCGTGTTTCAGGCAGAAAACATTTATATACCACCTTGGTATAGGTATATTAAATCCTTGGAAGTCATGTTTGCTCTTTCCAATTATCAAAGTTGTACTAGGCGATTTGAATGCTAAAATAGGCAGGGAGGCCGCATTTGAGCATACCACTACTTACTTAATTTCCCTTTGCACCCCATGAATGAGTTATAAGATAGCTTCTAGCGTTGTTGTGAATTAACACGCTTTCTATTTTTAGATTCACAACTAACGGCACCTACTTGTTTATCGACGAATGCGAACGTCACTGTTTGAGAAGCTCTTACTAGACACGCCGAATGACTCGACACTTAATACTGCGAAATTGCTGTCAACAACATTCGAGGGGAGCCGACAATGAAAGAAACAATTTTTTAAGATGACTGGAGCCAGGTTTGAACCTGTGATCTCCCGCATGGTAGTCGCGTGTTCTTACCACCATGCAACGGCCGGTCCCGCCGCATTTGAGCCTACCATCGGAAAATTCAGTCTGCACACCGAAACGTCGAACAATGGCATCAGACTGATTGATTTCTCAGCGGCAAGAAATATGGTAGTTAGCAGCACTAGATTTGACCATAAAAATATTCATAAGGCAACATGGTTATCCCCAGATCAATTGACGAGGAATCAGATAGATCATGTGGTAGTCGATGGAAGGCACGCATCGAGTGTTCTGGACGTACGAGTGATAAGGGGTGCGAACATTGACTCTGATTACTACCTTACCGCAGTTAAGTTACGCACAAGGCTTAACATGGCGATAAACGTATGTAAACAAGCACAACGAATGCTTGACATTGGTAAACTGCGGACCACAGCGGTAGCGGACGCCTTCTCCAGCCACGTAGCTCAACTGCTCCGGAATGTTCCAACCCCTGATAACATAACCTCGCAGTGGCAATATATAGCCGACTCCATAGAACGGACTGCGAGAAGCGAACTTAGGTACTTAAAGCCGTCTCTAGAAGATGCCTGGTACGATGATGAATATCGCAATGCCACGAGAGAGACATGAACGGCACAGGAAGAAGAGACGAGAGGCAACTCGTCTTTTTGCGGAAAAAGAAGAAGCTGAAGAAGATACAGGATGAGTGCACAGAGTTGCTTCGAAGTAGAGGGGAACGTCCCATGTACAAGAAAGGAGATCGTCGTGAAAGTAAGAACTACCGCGGAATAAGCCTGTTACCGTAAAACGTCTTTTCGAGCATATTGTGTTAACATCTAAAGCCAATTGGAGAAAAACTAATTGGATCTTATCAGTGCGGCTTTTGACATGGTTTATCTAAGACGGATCAAATATTCATCTTACGAACAATCCTGGACGAAAGCTGTTTGTTGACAACAAAGCTGCCTTCGACTCTCCGTTGAGGAATAGGCTATATGATGCCATGCCTGAGTTTAGCATTCCTGCAAGGCTGATTGGACTTTGCAGGTGTACCTTGGAAAACACCAAATGCTCGGTTAATATTGGAAAGGATCACTCTGAACCATTCAACACGGAAATAGGTATAAGGCAGGGTGATAGCTTGTCCTGTACACTATTTAATATAGTTACGGAGAAGGTGATAAGTATGGCTGGTATCAACATGTCTGTCACAATATTCCACAAGAGCCATATGCTACAAGCCTATGCCGATGATATAGACATCATTGGCCGAAATCTGAGGGATGTTACTGCAGTTCTCTCATTACTAGAAAAGGAATCAGCAAAAATTGGTTTAGCGGTCAACGAGAACAAAACAAAAATAATGATTTCGACGAACAAAGAGTCCTCTCGATGGGGACGCACCGTGAACATTGACAATTATTGCTTTGAGGTAATAGATGAATTGACCTACATCGGATCATCCGCCAGTAAGAAAAATAGTGTCAACCAACAAACCAAGCGGAGAATAATGCTAGCCAATAGATGTTTCTACGGACTTCGGCAGCACTTTAGTAACACCACCTTATCTCTTCATATGTTGAAATACTAAAAACAACAACAAATTCGGTCATAATCCCCATTGGGGCTTATGTCCGCAGATTAGTGTCGGACATAATCCCCAAAACGATTTTGGGGCTTATGTCCGGACAACTTGTCGGACATAACACCCAATTTCATTGGGGATCTGCGGACATAAGCCCCAATGGGGATTATGACCGAATTTGTTGTTGTTTTTAGTGTTTCAACATATGAAGAGAACGATTTTAAATATTGCTATTGTAGCGAGGGTCGAATGCGGTGGGGGGCACGCCCCCCCCAGTTCAGCTACTGATGCCCCAGCAACCGTTATTAGGCAGAACTAGATTGTGGAATCGGCCCTATCCAATAGCTTTGCAACCTCAAACACCCCATAAAAGACCTGCCTAGTTAAGGTCGGCAGACCTGTTTCTTCAACTATCTCGACAACAGTTTGGAAACAAATTACGTTGCTCTGGGCAACGCCCCTGTAGTAGAGTCCATTTCAATTACATTCCACACACTACATACTCTAGTAATCGCTAATCCCAGAAGATCCATTCTTACATCATATAAGAGACAATCACATAGTACGTGCAATCAGTATTCAGAAGACATTGAGTGAACCATGTCAAGCTAAAAACCATGGCAAAGGTTGACAATAAAGTAAGAGTTATACCCAACATACCCAATACTAGACAAAAACCTATAAGTAGCACGTCCGTTCTCATTATCATCCCGACATGTTTGCCATCTCAAGAAGACACGCTCGTCAATGAGCGACCTTCATTGCGCCCTACTGCCTACTCCCTCAATAAGCCAGTCCAAACCAATGGGTGGATAACCTGTCCTGGGCTTGAAATCCGCAGCACGAAAGATAATAACAAGATCATGAGGGGCAGCACATATCGATTCCTGCAGGGTTTCCGTCGATACCGTACGTCATACTGGCAAATAAGCCACTGACAAGAGAGGGCCTTACGGTATCCGAAAGCAGTACTCATTACCTTGTACCACACGGAACACCCATAAGCTGCCATAGCAACAAAGGATCACTAATCTCAGCTGGCCGAAAGCGCCACCACACACGTGGAAAATACCCATCATGCACACAATGCCTGTGTGAAGCCTCCCGGTAATCCGGGACGGCCTTCCAAATGCTTTTACAGTCACCCCACTCCCAATTTTCTCCATTCATACCGGGTGACATAAAAGGTAAATGTGAGCTCACACAAAGTTTCAGATATCTCACTTTTAAAGTAAGTCAGATATTGAATATTTCTTAATTGGCCGATGATTTCCACTCACGTCGAGAATATCCATCATACACACAATGCCTGGATGAAGCTTCTACAGTAATCCCAATCCCAAAGGACTATGACCTCCCAAAAACATGTTATTCGAGGAAACTAGTGGAATTAAATTGTTGTCGGTTGGACCTATATGGCCATGTAGTGTGGAAGGCCAGACATACTTAAAAAACCAGTAAGAAAGTTTCAGTCGGGAAACCCGACCCTCAGTAGAATAAAAAATTCTCTAGTATAATGATATTATTACTCGATTTCTAAAGTGGGCGAAGTGGTACATTTGTATGAGAGGTACCAAAAGAGGCGTGACGAGACTTCCAGATTTGCTTTCCAAAACTTTATCCTGATATAGTTTTACTAAATGCAGAATTTGGACACGTTCGCGCTATGTGTATTGATATTATTTTCACCATCTCTAAAGTGTTGCATTTGTATGGGAGGTACCAGAAGGGGCGCAGCTAGACTTCCAATATGTCCTCCAATTCTTTATTCTTTTATAGCTTTACTTAATACAGTATTTGAACACAATCGTGTAGAGTGTATTAATAATATTTATCTATTTCTAAAGTGGGCGGTATCAGATGGGTACTGGAGGTACCAGATGAGGCGTGGCTACTCTTCCAGGTTTTTTCTCCAAATATTTATCCCTCTATAGCATTACTAAATACAGAATTTGGGCGCGATTTATAAAGTGGGCGGAATGATATATTTGTATGGGAGGTACTAGAAGGGGCGTGACCATGTAGCCCATTCGCAATACCGTAAATAGTTTTGATGAAACATTTGGTTGAGTCTTTCAAAAGGTATCGTGCTTACCAGCTTACCAGCAGCCAGACAGACGGACAAATGACTTAAAAAGACATAAATCGAATGTGGTTAAAAAAAACTAGGGTCTTAAGTGACTTCTACTATGTGTTAAACTTATGGGTCGTATCAAATGATCGTATCATGTTTTCTTTGGAAGCCGAGCCAAACGGCAACTCTGACAAAGCTTCTCCAAAAAAAATGCTGCCGTAGAAATTCCTCATTCAACTGTAGGTACTCTCGTGTGAGATGAGAAGCTCTCTCATACTATGTCATTTAAAGAGTGTTTAATACTGTAAACATATTAAGTAAATATTAGAACTTATCAGCAAAAGAATTTATAGTTTTAGAACGAGGGAAAAATCCCACATAGATAAACCAGTCATAAATTATGTGTTTTATGGCTCACACTAATGACTGGCATACACAAAGGGTTTTGTTTATTTACTGTGCACACCACATGTCGGCAAGGGTCATGATTAGAAAATGTGTGTTATCGTGCAGTAGGTAGAAAATGCCTTTCTTAAAGATTATAAACTGTGTATTTAGTATATAAGAGAGAAAATATCTTTGAATAAATGTCATTCATTTAAGAACCCCAGTGAAGAGTGTTTCATTTATCTCCTGGTTGAAGGAGTGGTTCGAAGTGGCCGTACGTACGTAGGAGTAGTCATCGATGTGTCTGAGTTGCACATTTTGGTGACCCCGACGTGATAATTCACGTGTAAATATTTATCTCCTGGTTGGAGGAGGTATCCGATGTGTCTGAGTCGCACAAAGAGGAAATAGGTTTTAGGTTATTTCAATGAACATATCATTCTGTTTTTTTTTTCGCTACATATAATTGAAATTTCATAGCCATATGCTGGCATCAATGACTCCCATTTTCTTATATACAATACATTAACAACTACAACTGTAGCTATACTTGTGGAGTGTTGCGTGCCTGGCGGCTTGTCTCTTTTTATCTCATATTTAAATGGTAGAGAAAATTAATAACAGTGATAATAAATTAACAAAATTGCTTTTAAAACAACCCACGTACAAAAACTGAAGTGAAACTTCCAAGTGTTGGTATTTGTGTAGCAGCAGACAGACTATCAACAGCTTTTATCAGCAGCAATCAAAAATATTGTGAATTTTCACCCACACAAAGTGTGTAGCTACTTATTGTTTTTTTTTTCTCAACTTTTAATGGATGATTAATATCAACAACGACAACAACAACAACCATAAAGCAAAAACAACAGCAATATTAGCAACAATAACAGGAAAGAAGAAGAAAAATCATTCATAATTTGTACAAAGTGATTATTATTGAGCATTTTACGCCCAATTACCATTTTATCAATAGGCTGGCTCATTGAGGCTGTTTTCCTTCGCGCAGCCACCAAACACCCATTACCCACCCTCGCCAAACATGATGTTGAGAACACTTTACACAGCATTTCGATGAATTGTAGCTGTTGAAATGTGTAATACAAGGCACAATTTCATAAATGCTTGAGCATAGCCAACCAACATAGGAAACGGGCGATAAACAAACCGAGAAATCTGAAATATTCACCAGTGAGTGATAAATTGAAACCGCAGCCGCAGCCCATCACAGCGTCCCAAATATTGTATGCTTTGCCATGCCATACCGGTCTGAGTGAATAATAACACCCAGCCGACATCCGCTCCAATGCCAATGCCAAATATCCGTCGACGGCATTCAACATCATCATAAATGTATTTTGTGTGGGAGGGGTGGTGGCGGTGACTGCTCTAGTTTGTGTGTGAGTGTATGTGTATCATCAACAGCAGCAGCAGACCACAAGTGTTGCAAGATGTATTGCTGGCAATATAACAATATTTTGGCCCAACAGCACATACACATACACACACATCAACACACAACGAGCGGAAACGAGCAAAACGCGTTTAAATAAAACATCATAATATGAACATTTAACATGGAAATATTTTTTAATAACCACCAAAAGCTGAAGAGCAAAATCCTGACTGCTGCTGTTTTCATTTTTTTTGTGGTTTGGCCGTTTCTACGATGTTTACTTTTAGACCGGAAGTAAAAAATCTATACAATATTTCTTTTGAGCGAAAACAACAATGCAGCAACAATAACATAATAGTGGACATAATAAAATTGTGTGCTGCCTACTATAAATATCACTACAGAGGGTAGAATGTTGCTTTAAGGCTAACCATGCTTTTGTAACACATTGAAGAGAGAAGGAGAAACTTAAATTTTTCGGTATAGGTCTGTAATAGCTTTTGCTTCGCAATGTTATATGGTCTAAAATTTTCATATCTATCTTGGCATGGAGGCATGTGCTAAACTCATTAAGAATACGAGTAGACGACTTGGCTATAAGGTAAACCAAGGTGAGACCTATCTTACCACCTCTGTTACTCTATGGTTCTGTAGAGACCGCATGCCATGGATTTTCTTATTCAAGCCCGATGTATTTGTTAGGCCGTGAGATCAATAATACACTGATGAACTAGGGCACACACTGGAGACATTGCACGTATGTAAACCATGTCATTTACGGTACCAGAAAACGGCCTCTGGTGAGAAATCGTAGCCGAACTACTTCCAGTTTTTACCCCTTGCAGTTCAGCGACTGATGCTTTCGCCTTAAGGCAGAACAAGGTTGTGGGGTGGGCCCGATCCAACAGTCCTGCATACTCACACACTCTGGAGAGAACTGCCTGATCAATATCGGCAGACCCGCTTCTACAACTACCTCGAAATAGCCCTACGTCGTGCAAACAGTCTTGAAGAAAACTCCTGATACAGAGCACTCATATTCCACATATTTCCTACTCTAGTAATCGCTAATCCCAGGAGATCCTTTATGTAATGGACAATCACATAATACCAACCTTCAGATGTTGACATTATTTCTCAGTAGTTCAGCAACCTCAAACATATCAGTATATCAACTGCAATAGTCTGGTGCTTTTAGAATTTGTTTATTATTTGTTTATATTAGATGTCATATCCTACTCTCTCGTCCAACTTTGCTTCACGCAAAATCGGATAATACTAGTTACTGGTTATAGGTACAGGGTGCAGTAGTCCGTACTTAAGGGAATTGAGTTGATCCGGTGTAGTAGTTTAGATGTCCACAATGCTCCAAGTGCTTAACTCCACATCCCGTGATTCTCAGGTAGCGGCAGCTGTTTAAGCTATTATATCAGGAGGAGGAGTTTATCAGAATGACACTAAGTGATATACGTGATGTGTTCATTGCGCCACTAATACTAATCAATGCTGATCCTTAAATTTTTTTAATCATTTGAAAACGTATTGCTTATTGGTGTAATAGTATTGGTCTTACTTTTGCTGTATAAATCCACATAGTGACCTTTGGAGACAGTTTCCAGTGCTTGCATATATCCTCTTTACGGCTGTAGAGAGTCACAGGTGCCTTTTTTTACCTTCTTTGTCATATTGGATTTTCATGACAGTTTATTGCCGAGAATAATCCCGATATACCTGACTTACTCTGTTAACTGCAATTGCACCACTTAATGGGGTTCAAGTTTTGGTATTTTACATTTTCGAATGGGTTTAGCAATAATCCGCTTTTGGCTGTCCGCTGTCCAGTTTGATACTGTGTTATGTAGGCGGTTTGTGCTTGTGCTAAGCCAATTGAAGTTTCTACCCGTACAGATGATTGCAAGGTCATCGGCGTATGCGAATACCTAGCATTCGGCCATGTTTTTTTCGAGCAGCAGTTTAATGCCTGAGGTTAACCATAGAAGTGAAGACAGGACTAGAGCTCCACTCCAAGGTGTCCCTCTGTTAATGTTACAGTAATTGATACTTCTTACTATTCAACTACTTCTTTCCAACAGAAGCATCCCAAATAGGTGAGTCAATGAACTATCAACTCCAAGATCATGTAATGATCTTAGGAGTTCTATAGGTTAAATATTATTGAAGGCTCTCTTGATGAAATGATAAGAAATGACCACAGAGCGTAGATCTTATTCTCGAGAAAAAGTCTCGGTTGTAGTAACTATAATGTGGAGAGTTGACCTTACTTAAATGTAAGCATGCTGAAATTTTGATAGAAGATGCTGTGAAATATTGCGGCGAACATGGATATATATTTCCTTCACCTCTCAAATGTGATGAGAGACCTATAGGTCGAAAGTCTTTTGGTATAACATGAGACCATTTGCTAGTTTTCGGGATAAATAGTATTTTCGATAGCTTTCAAATGTTGGGAATGACTCCCAGCATGAGACTCGCAGCCCTTGAAAATCACTTACTACCAAATACAAGATATTATATGAGGAACGGCTGACTTATAGGGTTTAAAGCATTTGATGGCCTAGATAAGATTCTTCCTTCTCATTATCGAAATAACAACGAGTAAACAGCGTACACTCTATACCTATCGAATTTGTTTTGTACAGTTTAAAACATGGAACTTTGGATGAAAGCATTTTCCACTTGTATTTTACCATTGGTAATAATATGTCCGTAACGTATAACGTATGAGTGATTTTGTATTACCAAATGATAACAATCATACGTAATGTACGGGTAAACCATTTTTTACTGCGACTCAAACCGAGACTTACACTGCATGCGGCTTCGATTATGGCCACACTATATAACATTGTAAAAAGCATAACATCTGGCCAGAAGGATTCAGTTAGAGGAAACATACGACCGCCAAATAAAAATTGTCCTGGGCGATTTTAATATAAAAATAGTAAAGGAAGATGTTCTTGGTCCATCGTTGGGTAAAGTTAGCCTGTATACCATTAACTCCGACAACGAGCGACCGCCTCAACAAACTTGCTCAGATATGAAAAACTGCTCCCGGACGAATCCTGGTACGATAAAGAATGTCGCATAGCATCTGACGAACAAGATGGTGATTATATGGTAGCACTATATGCAATTGTAGTCCGGTCTTTTAGGAGACGGCACAAAAAACAGTAAAACAGGCGAGACAGCTATGTAAGCAAGGAAAAACGTCAGGCCAAGGAACGGGAGAACGAGAATATACAAATGTACAGGGACAGATGTGGAGCCCAATAAGTTTACCAAAAATCAATATCAAAAAGTTATGGTACTGGGATACTGGATGGATATCTGGTTACAGATACGCAGGGAAAGTTGCAAATATGGAGCGAATACTTTCAGCAATTGCTGCTAGGAGATGGCAGAGCACGTTAAAGTATCACGTCAATTGTCGACGACAGTAAAGATTGGCCAACACCAAGCCAAACCGAGGTAAGAAGTAAAATATCGTGGCTGAAAAATAATAAAGTGGTCTGTGTCGAAGGACTTCCGGCTGAGCTGACCTATTGGCTAGAGGATGACACATAAAAGATGTTCACTCGCCAATTTCTTACCTTTTTGGCTTATTGGAGGATTGGATGTGGAAAACAGACAGCAGACGTTGTATAACCAGTATCGACTGTATAACCGCTAGATTTCTGCGACCCAACTTACGCGACTGGTTTGTTGAATTCTAACTGGCCATTGTAATATCAGGCAACTGACAGGCAAATATGATAGATCCTTACAGGACTACTGCCGTGGGTGTGAAGACGAGTCCGAGACGATGGAACATATAGTAGGTTGCTGTCCCGCTCTATCCTGTATTAGGCTGAGATACTTCAGGAAATGTTATATAGAGGACCTAATCTCCTTTGTAAGAGTAGGTAATTTTATATTTTCTTAGACTAAAAGGGCCAAGATGATGATTGGGGGTTCCCCTGACTTTCTCTTCTCTCTTTATCCGCCCTATCTTATTTGTTCTCCCTCCCTTACCGTTAAGGCCGTTAAGTTACAATAGACCAACAGATCTCCGTGTGTAATGTAATCTAGTTTTTACCAGATAATATGTGTCCACAACCTAAGCTTAAATCTATTGCCCTGTGCTAAAAAAAGTTATCCAAGTGTGTTCTCCAACCACCGCGGGATTAGCCGAGTGTGTGTGTGCTATGTGACTAAAGCCAGTTGTATTCAAACTGATCGGGCCTTATCAGTGTGGCTTTAGGCCTGGTAAATGTACAACTGACCAGACAAACACACTGTGGCAAATCCTGGAAAAGACTCTAGAGAAATATATCGACATGTACAATCTTGTCGTTGACTATAAAACTGCACTGGACTGCCTGAATCGTCAGAAATTACTCGAAGCCATGCCAGAGTTTAGTATTCCTGCGAATCCGATACGCCTTTTCGGAATGACCCCGACTGAGACGAAGTCTTTAGTGAAGATTAGCAAGGACCTTACAAAGTAATTTTATACTCGACAAGGCTTAAGCTTTTCGTTTGAATTATTCAACACTTCAACAATAGTCACATGCTTCTTGCATACGCTGATGACAGAGACATCGTCAGCCTAAAACTTCAGGACAAGACTGCAGTCTTCTTAGGAATACAGATGGAATCAAGAATAATGGGTATTACGTTGAATAAGGAAAAAACGAAGTAATTTGTTTCAACGAACAAGGAATCTACTCATTTGGTACGCTGCGTAAACGCCATCAATAAAACAAATAACGGACTAAGCAAGCGATTTACTGACAAAGCCGTTTCCGGACGAACAAAACTCTAGTTATACCAGATTCTGGTTCTACCTGTCTTGGTCCATCATCGTTAGCGGAGAGTATCGACGTCGTATTACTCATTAATGTGGCCGGATACATTAGGGTAAAGCGGTTCCGTTGGCTAGGTCGTGATGTATGTACGGATGACAACGCACTAGCCTGGAAAGTCTTTGATAATAAACTCGGGGGACGGCGACTAAAACTTCGTTGGAAATATCTGGTTACTATGAACCTCGCAAAACATGGTGTGAAAAACTAGAGAAGAAAGGCAGCAGATCTAACCGCTTATAATACATTTCTACGTGCGGCATATAATCAAAATCCACCATGGTAAGGAGTAGCCAGCTAAGTAAGTAAATGAGAAATTTAAACTTATTTTAAGATAACATGAGTAAAAACAACTTTATATCATCTTACATAACATAGTACATTTTTCAGCTCATTGATTTGGGGCTCAATTCTGAGAACTGCAGGTAAAAGTAGCCACAAAAAGAAGAAATTCTGCATCATTCGTTATGTAAAGTTACATGACATAATAATTTAACATCGATTTGAAGTTAGTAAGTATCGTATAGAGGAATTTATCCCGTTTTAGGCTCTTTTATAGAAACACTAGTTCGCTTTAGCTGAAACATATTTAAATAATTAAGAATTATAATACCTTTAATATGTTCATATAACATTTTCCTACATAAGCAACAGTCTCACTTTTCCATTCATCATATGATTTTGAACTGGGTTTATTCATTCATCATATTCATCTTATGATTTTGAACTGGGTTTATTTTGTAGCAGTTACAATAAAACTTTTGTACTCCATGGCGTATGATTTACGTGGAATATTACTTATGATAATCATACGCCACCATATAGTAATTATGTTATGTAAAACAAAAGAGCTTAAAACGTGACGAACTCCCCTATACGACACTTACTAACTTCAAATCTGACGATATTAAATTATTATGGCATGTAACTTGACAAAACGAATGATGCAGAATTTCTTCTTTTTGGGGCTACTTTAACGTGCAGTTCTCAGAATTGAGTCCCAAAATCATGTGTTGTACTGTGTAATTCTTCCCACAAAGATTTTGATCTACCTATAGCTCAACCATTTTGTACACTGTAAATTAAAAAGCATACCTGCATTCCGATGGATCACACCAACGCAAGTTTCTCCTTCTCTCACACTGATTGCGTACATGTAAGAAGAGCTCAATCAGTAGCAGGCCCATCGACACCGACAACATGGTGTTATTCTTAAATCGTGTCAGTGTGTTTGTTGTCTGAGCGTGGGTGTGCGTTGATGCCATTGGTATGTGTTAACGATAACGAATATGGCCGTTGTATGCAAATAATGTAAACAATAACTTTAATTTATGCTACGACCGGTGCCGTCTGTTTTCTTTTTGTTTTATCGCCAACGTTAACGCTACGCTACGCGTTCCAGCAGTTGTTGATGATATTTTTATAGATTTATTAATTTCATTGTGTTGGCTTCCCTCTACGATGTAATTATTAAGAACAAATATTGGACACACAAAAGAAGAATTTTCAACAAAAATTTACAACATCTGGCTAATAGTTAATGTTAATTATTTTATTTGTTATTTAAATTGTTTCATAATTGTTCATAATGTTTTTAAAAGCACAATAGTATAGTTGTGTTAAGATAAAGAACAATGGTTTTAAATTTTTTTTTAGTAAATTAACAGCATTAGCAAATTTTTAATAAGTTTGTAAATTTTAAGTATATGATTTTCTTTAAATTACCTGAAAGAATACTCCTGTATAAGCATTTACCACTTACACAATTGAAACGCTTAACAAATTTCCAAAAAACCAAACATTTAGGTTTCATTAAATTTACAATTACTAAGAAGATTTAAACTTTATTAGCTTTTATTTACAGAGTGAGAACAACATTTATGACTAGCAGGCCACAAATCCAATATTAAAACAGCGTTTTAAACACACACACACACTCACGCTCTCTCGCCACATACCCAACGGATGCCAACTGGGCAAGGTGAAGCCAAATATTGTTTGGCCACATTGTGTTCCGAGAAATGAACATAGCAGAGGTAAGTGGCCGTCTTACCAAAGTGAACACTGGGTAAATACAAGTGGTTGTAGGTATGTATGTATGTAAAAGCTCGTATGTTTGTACATAGGCTATCGTGGCTGGCCCAAGTTGCTAAAATATTTATGAACTCTTCGAGTGTAAATTTATGCCTTCCGCTAACTTGAATATTTAATTCTTTTGTTTTTGCGCGTTGTCGCCGGTCGCCACCAATGTCCTCTGGCGTGATGTGACGCGATGCGACGACGCTGGTGGTGACAGAAGTAGAATTTCATCATTGACTGCCAACAACAACAACAACAACAGCAATATGTATTGTGTTGGCGGCGCAACATCTACAGTTAATAAAACCTGACCCTGCCAGTTGAGTTTATGAAATGTGACAGTGAATTTGTGTGTTTACTCTGTCTGCACGACTTAACATGCAAATATATTTATTTGCTAGTCCTAAAATGATTTTAGAACTACAAAACAAAAATTACAATTTCATAATAAGTCTAAAACAAACAACATTAACACCATCACCTTTACAACACAAATCTATTGCCTTTATTTGTAAGTCACATTGTTAAGCAGTGTAAAAAACCAAATTTTAGCGATAGAGCTATTGCGTATATTTGTCGTATTTTCAAACTTTCTTTTATGGAAACTTTCACTAAAAAGTAGTTTGTTTTGCAAAATGTACAAAATATATTCGATTAGAAGTTCAAAAATAGAGAAATTGTAGGACGAAAACTTAATGATTTGGGCAAAAGCTTTTACGGTTCCATTGGTGGTTCCCTTCTTCCAGTAATTCATTAGAAAGTTACAAAGGAGTTGACCAGACTAAGAAGTTTCTATGAAAACTTGATGTAACGAACAATTCAAAGAGCGCGAATAACCGATGGTACGCAAGCCGGTAAGTACAGCAATATATTATAGAGCCTAGGAAGCATTGTCAAAGTATTTTGAGACCTTTAGAGCTACAATTTGGCATACATACACCAAAGTTTTCTATAAGTGCGGGTCGATGTTGCTATAGAAGAAAGCAAGGTGTGCGTAAGATATTAACAAAATTATTTCTAACGTTTGGTAGGTTCACGTATGCCATTTTTACGCAATATAAAAACGCTTAACGTACGCCGGTTCCGAGTGGTTATATGACTCTGTTGCAAAGATAAGGCTGAAATAAAGGGATGGTCTTGATTATGTTGAATTCAAGGCCATCGATCGAATTCTGCGGTGAAGATAGGCAAGGACCTTGCTGAGCTTTTTTATACCACACCTACTTACTTAGCTGCCAATTCTTTGTCACATATACCGCGCGTAGAAAAATATTATAAGATCGAAATCTTCTGCACTTCTTCCCCAGTTAGTCACACCAAGTTCTGCAAAAGTTCTAAATAAGCTGGTCTTTCCAACGGAGATTTGGTCGCCCTCTTCTGCGCCGTCCATCAAGTTCATTGTCGAAGACTTTTCGAGCTGGAGCATTTTCGTCCATGCGTACAACAACGTAACCCCTGCACCTTAATGCGTCCGACCAAGTCAATATAAGTTTACAGCTCATGAATCATACGACGTCGATACTCTCCGTTAACGATGATGGGCCCATATATTTTACAGAGAACTTATTCCGCTTGTGTCATAACCCAGGACTCTGAATCATACATGAAGTCAGGTAGAACCAGTATCTGGTAAAACTAAATTTTTGTTCGTCGAGAGAGGGCTCTATCATTTAATCGCTTGCTTAGTCCGTAGGAGCATTTATTAGCAAGCAGGATTCTTCTCCGGATTTCAAGGCTGACATTATTTCTTTTGTTGATGGCGGAGCCTAGGTAGATAAAATTATCCACCACCCCGAAATTACAGTTGTCAACGTTCACGCAGTTTTCCAAACGAGTAGATTCTTTGTTCGTTGAAACTAATAACTTCGTTTTATCCTCGTTCACCACTAGACCCATTTTTGTTCATTTCTTCTGTATACTTGAGAAGGCTGCAGTCAAATCCCGTAGTTTTCGACAGTTTTCGATGTCATCAGCGTACGCGAGTAGCAAGTGGTTTTTGTTGAATATCGTGCCACTAGTGTTTATTCCAGCTTTCATCATTATCATCTTCATCACTATGTTGAAGAGGTCACACGATAGGCCGTCGCCTTGTTTTAGGCCTCGTCTGATACAGAATGGCTTCGTAAAGTCCTTGTCAATCTTCACTGAAGACTTTGTTTCAGTCAGTGTCATTCCGCAAAGGCGTATCAGCTTCGCTGGAATACCAAACTCTGCCGTGGATTTGAGAATTTTCTGCCGTATCGGACTGTCGAAGGCAGCTTTATAGTCGTCTAGGATTTGCCGAAGTGTGAATATCTGGTCAGTTGTTGATTTACCAGGTCTAAAGCCACACTGATAAGGCCCGATCATGTTAGATAACACTGTCTTTAGTCTTTCACATAGCACACTTGACAGGACCTTATATGCGATCGGTAAAAGGCTGATCCCACATTAGCAGGAGCATACACTTGGTTAACCTTTTACAGCACAGGACATAATAGGCTTAAATTCCAATAGTCGGGCATGCACTCTTTAAGCCAAACCATGCGCAGAAGCTGTTGCATGTTCGTTATCAGCTCTTCGCCACCGGACTTGATGAGCTCAGCCGAAAGTCCGTCGGCACCGCCTGCTTTATTATTTATCAGCCTCGATTTTGCTCTTCTCACTTCGGCTTGACTTAGTGGTGGGCAATCTAAGCAGTCTTCGAGAACTGACGTGATATCTTCACGTGTATTGCCTTCTGGAACCAGCAGTTGCCGGCAGTGTTCTCTCCACATATGCAGCACACTCTGCGGATCTCTAACCAGATTTCCATCCTTATCCTCACAGGTGGGGAGTCCATTACCATAGTCGTTTGCTTTTACTTGCTGGTAAAATGTTCTCCCAGTTCCTTCATCTGACGTTTTTTGTGCTTAAATAGCTGTCTCGCCTGTTTTACTGTCTCCTTGTGCCGGTCCCTAACAGCACGGGTTACGATTGGCTGTAGCGTTGCCCAATAAGCAGCATCCTGTTCCTCAGACGCTATGCGACATTCTTTATCGTACCAGGATTCGTCTGGGCGCCGTTTTTCATATCCTAGCACGGTTTCCATGGAATGCGCAATATGCTGCCACTGTGTATCGGGAATGTCAGAAGTAGAGGCGGTGTGTCATAGTAGTTAAGAGAGCTGGTTGAAGTAGGCAGTGGCTAACTCTGGGGTTTGCAGCTTCGCGATGTCCAGCTTTCTTTGTGTTTGGTTACGTGTGTTTTTCGCTCTACTCAATCTAGTGCGGATCTTGGCTGCAACCAGGTAATGATCCGAGCCAATATTTGCACAACGGATCACATGGGGCACTAGCACAAATCAGCGTGATGTAGAAATATTTCGCCTTGATGCGGATTGAGGCTATTCGATCACTAACAGGATTGAATCGCGAGACAAGATGTCTGAGTTTCTCGCCAACTTCAAATCTACATCCAAATTCGTGTAATAGCTGCCGATGACTGATATATTAATGTTGGACAGTGTGTTATGTGAACGATTAAAGTCCATACCAGCGAACCAGATTGGACCTTATCACTGAGGCTGTAGACCTGGTAAATCGACGCCCGATCAGATATTCACACTACGACAATTCCTGACCCAAGAAATGCAGATCGACACCTACCATCTGTTAATCTATTAAAAAACTGCTTTCGATAGTCCTATACGACAGAAATTATTACCAACTGCTCCATGAAAAGCATTCATTCACCTTCTGGCTGTGAATACTGCGCGGGAAAAACTTTTGTATAACTCTTCTTTCGTTTCAGTTTCCGTCATATCCGTCGGAGCGGAACATTCCAAAAGAGCTTTCGACAGCAAAAACCAGATACACATCCCTCTCCTCCACCCCATTTTCGACTATACCCAACAAGTTAGCCGGCGAAGATTATTTTATGTCCGTTTGCTAAAGCGATTTCTGATTGAAGTAAGTAATCCCTCACACAATTCTTCAAATGTCCGCCGAGGCTTCTCACGGTTGCATGGATCTCAGTACCAAATGCATACCTCTTATAAAACGATTTAAGATGTGAATTCAGGCAATCTGAAGAAGTTTACATGACTGGGTATAAATGGGCATTAGGCATAAACCTAATTTACAAAACGGACATATAACCCTAAGGGATTATGATCGTTTGTCCAAAAAATTAAAGGTCCACATCCCTTCCGGATAAAGAAACTTGGAATTTTTTTAACAAACATCATTGTAAACTTTCATATTCGAATAACAGAATAAAAGCTCTGGCGGAATAAACTATTAGATCTAAGCTATCGTACACACTACCATAATTTATTTATACTGACATTTACAACATATATGAGTAAATAAATAAACAATGTAGCGGCTTATATATTATTATCTATTGAATTCCTATCTAAGTATTATTTTCCTTTTGTTGTTTTACATGTATATAATAATTTCCCTTAATTTCATGAATTACTTTTACTTCACTTTTCTTTACCTTTGTTAAGTACATAATTGTTAACTTCTATGTTTGAAAGTTTTAGTAACCATTGTTACTGTGCAGTAATCGTTAACTCACAACTCTATACCAACCCTCATTTGTAAAGCTCTCTTGTTGTGATCGTAACACAGTTTGTTTAGAAGCGTTGTTGTTATTGGTTAAAGTTTGTGTAATTTTAGAAGAGTTGTTCTGATTGGTCAACGGTTCCTTTTTGGACTGTATAAAAGGAGATGCACACGACCAGAGAGCTCATTCTTTAACTACAGGTTGGTATAAGCAAACAAACTTCGTGGCGCGATAGCTGCCGCTGTTTGTTTGATTGTTGTTTAGCTTTTATATTGATTGTAATAACAAGTGTTTTTCGCGATTGTGGATCACTACCTTAACCTTTGCAGCAATGTGATGCTAATGCGTTTTGTTTTGTTTTGTATTTCATTCTTTAACTACAGCTACAGTTCTTTAACTACAGTATAAGTTCGGAATCTTATGAAAAACCAGCGAAATATTTTAAATAAAGTACATCTAGTTTCTAAAATAAACACTTGTCGCTTTATTTGGAAATTCCTCGCTACATAATTGGCGCCCAACATAGAGGCCAGAGAACCATATTTTAATCGAGACGCAAGCAGAGGAATAAGCGCTATAGCAAAGTTGCTGAAACCTGTTGTGTGTTTTGTTTGGCGAATTTTTTTTTCTCACGAGTGAGAAATCGTGGCCGAATTTTTTGGAAATTTTTTGCGGAGAAGCGAACGAATTGCGGGTAAGGACAATATGGTGACGCTTTCAACGGAGCAGTTTGAACGGCTTTTAGGCGCGGTCAACCAAACAAGTGAGAAATGCGGATCATTTAGTGGCTGTCCTACTCGATTTAATGGGGAGCGAAATCCGTCAAAGGTGGAAGAATTTATTTCGGCGATATCCACATATAAAGCAGTGGAAAATATAACTGACACGAGTGCTGTAAATGGAATGCCGATGTTGCTGGAAGGTGATGCAGCGGAATGGTGGCGTGGCGTAAAAGCAAAGGCTACAACTTTTAACGATGTGGTTCGAATGATTCGTGAGGCATTTTCACCTCCGAAACCGGCTTGGCGTGTGTATGTCGAGATTAATGAGGTGAAACAACATAAAAGTGAGCCGACGGACACATTTATAAGAAAGAAGAGGGCATTATTTTCGCAATTGACAAAACCTCCAACGGAAGGCGACCAAATAGATATTCTGTTCGGTATGTTACATACACAAATTCGTGAACGCATTTCTCGAGCTAAAATCAGAACTTTTGAGGAATTACTGGTGGAGGCCAGAGAAGCAGAACAAGTAATTTGTGAACGCGGTCCAGAGAACGCTGATGTCGCAGGAGTTACCAGTGGTCCAAAACGTTGTTCTTTTTGCCGTAAGAAAGGGCACACTATTGAAACGTGCTTTAAAAAACAGGATGCTGTTGCAAAACTTGTCCCAGTGGTGAAAACGGATGCAGCGGTGGTGAAACCGAAGTTCGCGTGTTACGGATGCAACGCACCAGGCGTTGTCAGAGCAAATTGTCCCAACTGTAGCAAACGTCCTAGTGGCGGTACTCCGACGAGTGTCAGTTTTAATTCGATAGGATTATGCGTTGGTCGTGACATTCCAACGGTTAATGTGGAACTGTTTAATGTACCTGGACAAGCATATTTTGACTCAGGAGCGAAAACCAGCATCGCAAGCGCTAATCTTAAGCGGATTATGGAATTCAAGGGTTGCAAATTTGATACCATCGATTGTCAGGCAACTCTTGCTGACGGAAGTACAAGTGTCACAAAATTTTTGACGACTACATGCAAAATTATGATTGGAGGCAAATGTTAAACATAAAATTTTTGGCTTTCCCCGATGGTAAAAACAACCGTACTTTGATTGGTACCGACTTTATGGAAAAAGCAGGCATTGTACTAAATATGGGTCAGCAATATTGGTTTTACGAAAATTGTCCGACTCAAGTTTTTGATTTTGCTGAACAATGGCCGTTAGATTTGAATCTGTTGGAAACGATTAAAGTAGCTGCAACCTACCCGAAGCGTAAAATAGTTGATACCACTGTATCAGGAGCAGAGCCGATATTTGTTACACCGAAAAGATACTGCAAAACATTCGTCTCCGAGTTCGAAAGCTATGGTCCTGATTACAACAAAGAATCTGATTATTCACCGCATTCCATTCAGGCAATTTTTAAAGACTCAATTCCAAGTGATATGACTACCCCAGATAGAGGCCAGTATAGTGGGTTGTTTTCTGGTGTGAAATATGAAAAACCAGTGGAGGAAACCGATGATATTTTTATACCTTTGTGTGCATTTGATTACACCATCCTAAAATCATCTGATGCAGTTAGCTTGACAGAAGACGAGAAGCTGAAATTGGACAAATTGTTGGGAGAACATAGGACGTTATTTGGTAGTTCCATCGAGCCAACTCCTTTCGCCGTTCATAAGATCAACACCGGTGACCATGAACCAATCTTTACCCCACCATATCGTATGTCATTTGCAAAGGCGAGAGCATTAAAACAAGAAATAGAGGTTATGCTGGAAAACGACATCATAGAAGAATGTGAATCAGCTTGGGCGTCTCCAGTTGTAATGGTGCCAAAGAAGGATGGATCTATTCGCGTCTGCGTAGATTATAGGAAGCTGAATGCCGTTACCCTGCCAGATAGGTACCCGTTACCTCGTATTGATGACTTGCTGCACGCTGCAAAGAGCACAAAGTTTATGACCACTCTTGATCTACAAAGTGGCTATTATCAAGTGGGAGTTGCAGATGAAGATCGCGATAAGACGTGCCTTATTACACCGTTCGGTACATTTCGTTTCAAACGCATGCCATTTGGACTAAGGAACGCGCCGGCTACCTTTCAGAGGCTGATAAATAGATTTAAATCTGGTGTGCCTGAAATCTGTATTTTGGCGTACCTAGATGATCTGATTGTTTGTTCAGAAACATTCCAGCAGCACTTAGAGGATTTGGAGGCAATATTTAAAAGACTGATGGTGTTCAAATTACG
Organism: Muscina levida; assembly: GCA_964034835.1. Lineage (NCBI taxonomy): Eukaryota > Metazoa > Arthropoda > Insecta > Diptera > Muscidae > Muscina > Muscina levida. Next base: position 128,504,478 of record OZ035881.1, read on the forward strand.
TTTAAATAACCAGAAATGCAAATTTTGTTGCTCAAATGTAAAATTTCTTGGGCATGTTCTAACGCCAGAGGGAATAGCGGTAAATTCGACTAAAATAGAGGCCATTGTCAATAGAAGAGAGCCCAGAAATGTGAAAGAGCTAATTTCGTTCATCCAAACTTGCTCGTGGTATCGAAGATTTATTGAACACTATGCTGAAATCGCTAGACCTCTGACAAATCTAACCAAAAAGTCTGCCGAGTGGAAATGGGATAAAGATGAGAAAGATGCGTTTACAAAATTGAAGGAAGCTCTAACTATGCCACCCATATTGAAGCAAGCTGTAGACGAAAAGCCATTTGCCATTCAAACGGACGCAAGCGCTTACGCACTCGGGGCAGTTTTACTCCAGGGGGAGGGACAACAGGAGCACCCTATAGAATATGCCAGTCGTCTGTTGAGCAATGCTGAGAAGAATTACTCTACCACCGAACGTGAAGCACTTGCAATCGTTTGGGCATGTAATAAGTTTCGGGGATATATTGAAGGTAGTGAAGTGAAGCTTCTGACAGACCATCAGCCGTTAAAGTGGCTCCTGACAATCAAATCGCCAGCTGGAAGACTTGCCAGATGGGGTCTGCAGATTCAGCAGTACAATTTTCAAATAGAATATCTTCCAGGCAGGGCAAACGCAGTAGCGGATATGTTGTCAAGACCTCCCTGTGCCGAAGCTACACATGATGGAAAGAGCATGTGTATTTGTGCCTTTCACGTCGATGTTCCTAACAAAAGCTCTATGGAAATCCGAGCGGAGCAACTAAAAGATGAATATTTGAAGGAAATAATTACATCCTTAGAGACAAACGACGAAAACTGTTTGAAATGGATCAACAGAAGTTATATTCTAAATGACGGAATCCTATATTGTTATAGCAATGACGATAGCGAAGATGCCCAGCTAGTTGTGCCATCTCAAGAACGTTCGGCAATACTCAAGACATACCACGATGAAAATACTGCAGGTCATTACGGAACGGAGAGAACAATAGCCCGCATAGCGAACAGATACTTTTGGCCAGGAATGCGTAGTGAAATAGCAAAATACGTAAAAAGCTGTATTGAATGCCAACGCTTTAAAGCAAGCAACCTGAAGCCAGCAGGACTCCTACAAACGACGAGCAGCAAACAACGATTTGAGGTTGTATCCGTGGACTTGTTTGGCCCATTACCACAGACAGAAGAAGGTTATAGGTGGATCCTGATAGCAGAAGATGTTGCCAGCCGCTGGACGGAGCTTTTTAGGCTTAAGGAAGCAACGGCTGAAGCATGTGCCATAACCTTGATTGAAGAGTTGTTTTTCCGATATGGTGTTCCTCGACGAATCAAGTCTGACAACGGAGTTCAATTCGTGTCTGCAATAATGCAAAAGGTAACATTCTGCCTTGGCATACACCAACAGTTTACGCCCGTTTACCATCCAGAGGCAAACCCCGTGGAAAGAAAGAATCGAGACCTTAAAAGCCAGCTAGCCATAATTGTCCAAAATCATCATGATAACTGGCATACTTGTTTACCTGCAATTCGTTTCGCGATGAACACCGCACGATGTCAAACCACAGGCCAAAGCGCAGCATTTTTGACGTTTGGACGGGAGTTACGCACAGTAGATGACGTTCAGCATGATGTTCGAGCTATAGTCGAGTCAGAAAACTTCATCCCCGAAATATCGTCATATCTGAAAACAATGATAAATGTTCTAAAAGATGCTAAAGAGTCTGAAGTCAAAATTCAGGACAGAAATAAAGCGTATGTGGATCAAAGTCGACGACCACAACCAAATTTTAATGTCGGTATGGAAGTATTGGTAGATACACACGTGCTAAGCAGCGCACCTAAAGGCATAACATCCAAATTTGTGCCTAAACGCGACGGTCCTTATGTAATAATACGTAGGATTGGGTCATCATCATATGAGGTTGCGTCGCCTGATAATTTGCATGTTCCTCTTGGCACGTATCATGCATCAGCCTTAACGGTGTACCAAGGGACAAATGCCAGGGAAACACCAACACCTGTCCACCCTATGAGAAAACGCGGAAGACCCAAGAAGATTATTCAAGAAGCCTAGAAGAAGATAATTTATTCCAGAAGCCTAGAAGAAGTTTATGCAAGAAGCCTAGAAGAAGATAATTTATTCAAGAAGCCTAGAAGAAGAAATTTATGCAAGAAGAAGTTTATTCAAGAAGCCAAGAAGAAGAAAGTTTGATCAAGATGCCGAGAAGATGACTAAAGAAGATGCCATAATGTTAAGAAGCTAAGATGTTGACGCACAACTCGGGGCGAGATCCTGTACGTCAAAGGGGGAGTCTGTAGCGGCTTATATATTATTATCTATTGAATTCCTATCTAAGTATTATTTTCCTTTTGTTGTTTTACATGTATATAATAATTTCCCTTAATTTCATGAATTACTTTTACTTCACTTTTCTTTACCTTTGTTAAGTACATAATTGTTAACTTCTATGTTTGAAAGTTTTAGTAACCATTGTTACTGTGCAGTAATCGTTAACTCACAACTCTATACCAACCCTCATTTGTAAAGCTCTCTTGTTGTGATCGTAACACAGTTTGTTTAGAAGCGTTGTTGTTATTGGTTAAAGTTTGTGTAATTTTAGAAGAGTTGTTCTGATTGGTCAACGGTTCCTTTTTGGACTGTATAAATGGAGATGCACACGACCAGAGAGCTCATTCTTTAACTACAGGTTGGTATAAGCAAACAAACTTCGTGGCGCGATAGCTGCCGCTGTTTGTTTGATTGTTGTTTAGCTTTTATATTGATTGTAATAACAAGTGTTTTTCGCGATTGTGGATCACTACCTTAACCTTTGCAGCAATGTGATGCTAATGCGTTTTGTTTTGTTTTGTATTTCATTCTTTAACTACAGCTACAGTTCTTTAACTACAGTATAAGTTCGGAATCTTATGAAAAACCAGCGAAATATTTTAAATAAAGTACATCTAGTTTCTAAAATAAACACTTGTCGCTTTATTTGGAAATTCCTCGCTACAACAACTAATATATAAGTAAAATTTTTCCAAAAGCTAACTGCCTTGTTTAAAGGCAAACTATGATTTATTAGTCTGCAAACTTCATAAAAATTCGTTACCGTACATCCTTGGTGCCTCACAACAGCCATAAGTGAAAACTACAAATTTTAACTGCCCCCTTTCTAATGACTTTTAATATCCGTATTGAGTGACAGGCGGACCCCTCAGAAAATCTCACTGTCATCTTGTGACACATTGTGCGTGACAAATTATCACATGACATGACATTTACGATGCCCAGATTTATCATGGTGACCTCGTATGATGTATTCACTTGAATAATCTCATATGTCATATGGAACAAAGGTTTGAACACAAACCTCCAACTTTGTGTACAGCGGAAGTTGTCGCAGGCAAAAGTGCGACTTGTCAACGTGTACTACTTTCTTCAGTCACCGCAACAGCTGCCACTGCAGTTGTTATTTTAAAGTTAACCGCCACAATTGTATTAGTAAATTTTTGTGTTGGCCTTCTCTCTCCCTCCGCGAGTTATAGTTTGCCATTCAATAGACTTGATACTTTTGCGCGTTGTTTTGCGTTCTATATTGCGTTCATGCGAGTAAGCCGGAGTGAGACCTTTTGGCCAAACTTATTCATGCCTAAACTAAGTTCATAAATAATTCAAATGGGTTTTTGAATAAAATTTGTCTGGAGTCCATAAAAGGCCGCTGAACCAAAAAGTAAAAGTTCCCTTTGTGTGAAGGCTTTAGGCATTGACGCCTGAGTGCGCGTGTTTGTGTGTGTGTGCAGAGACCAGAAAGTGTGAACAAAATGTTGGAGGCTATAAAACTCACCTGGCAACACTAGAAATTGTAGTAATAATAACAATAACAGCAACAAAGCGAGGCATAATAAATACAGCAGAAATTCACATATACACCACATACACATGCACAAGAATATTGGCAAAGGACGGTTAAATATGTGGCCGTATGTGGGGGCGATAGTAACATAACGCATAGGGTTTAAAGTGCGCGGTATTATTTTAATCAAAGTAAAATGTAAAACAATGAAAGCGGAACTAATGTATTTGTATTACATTGTTGTTCCGACGGCGAACTATTAGCTGCATTTGTGGTAGTAATAAATTGGCGTTGAACGTCCGTTGCATGAGATATTTCGAAAGGGGCGTGTATTATATGTCGGTTTCCAACTAGGGCTATAAAATATTGTGGGCCTAAAATGCTCAATTAATATGTCTGCATTGCTCACTTTGGCACACATTAACTGAAATGGCTAGTGAATGTGGGTCAAAGTAACATTAAACCAGCTTGATACTAAGCAAGCAGTCACATCAGAAGTAATTTTTATATGTTACTAAACATCGATATTGACTAAAAAATGTCCAGTGCAGTAGTATAAAGAATATTTGTATAACATTATTTGAGATGTATATGCGAAACAGTTACGATGTCCACAATATGCGATGTAATTTATATAATAAGCAGCAGCGTAGCTTATATGGGGCCTACATTACAAAGTTTTTATAGTTTTAACATACGGCTGGAGAATTAACAAAAATTAACAGATCTATAGAAACGGCACAATTAGAAAGTTAGACAGAAACGAACAGGAGAGCGAGGATATGGAGATGTACAGAGGTAGAGAAGAAGCCTGAAATATTAATATGTCCTGTGTATATAAAAGGCGATCCAATTGTGTGCATCAACTACTGCAGGATTCAACTTTTACCCATTGCAAATAATGACCTGCGGAGTGTGTTTTGTGAAAGTTATCAAATCAGATTGGATCTTATCAGTGTAGGTTAAGACTCACTTAACCAGCAACTGACCAAAATTTCACAGTACGACAAGTCCTGCAAAATACATAAGAAAACCAGAACACATACTGTAGACACTGGGCCAAACCCCAAAAATGATAAATCTTTATAGATTTTAGGATAGCCAAAGTTTGAACATGATTGGATGTTAAATCGTGCCGCTTTGGGCTAAAAGAGTTTATTCTCCTACTACCACGTTTTGCGGGCATAACCCTAGAATGTCTAATCCAACTTTGATGAAACAAAAATCCAAAATTAAGGAATTTCTTTCATCTGTTCATAAAAAAACCAGTAAGAAAGTTTCAGTCGGGCAAAAACCGACTTACATATATCCTTAACCTTAGGAAAACATACAATTTTCTAGTATATTGATATTATTACTCCGTCCCTAAAGTGGGCGGGTTTCTTTTTTCTCCAAAACTTTATCCTGTTATAGCTGAACACAATACAGAATTTGGACACGATCACGTTGGATGTTTTGATATTATTTCTCCATCTCTGAAGTGGGCGGAAAGGTACATTTGTATGGGAGGTACCAGATAGTACCAATTTGTTCTCCAAAACTTTATCCTGTTATAATTTAACAAAATACAGAATTTAGTCACGATCGCATTGGATCTATTAAAAATATTAATCGATTTCTAAAGTAAGCGGTACCTTATGGGTATGGAAGGTACCAGAAGGGGTGTGGCTAGAGTTCCAGTTTTATCTCCAATAATTTATTCTGCTACACTTTTACTAAATACGGAATTTGGGCACGAGCGCGTTGGGTGCATTGATATTATTACGCAATTTCTAAAGTGGGCGGAATGGTACATTTGTATCGGTGGTACCAGAAGGGCCGCGGCCATGTAGCCCATTTTCAATACCGTAAGTAGTATTGGCGCAATATTAACCTGTGCAAAGTTTCAAAATATTTGGTTTCGTCGAAAGTTATCGTGCGTACCAGCCGGACAGACAGGCGGACAAGGCTCATACGACTTGTTGGGTTATGTACTGATCTTATGTATTAATAGACTAGTGGGCCCGGCAATGCTTCGCTATTGCATTTTAACTTGTAATATATTTCACATTTAGGTCTACAAAGTACTTTTAAAATGGTACTTAAGCTCGATAATGATATGTTGAGTTTATTAACTTATGTAACTAATTTCAAGCAACTCCTTAACATGAAAGTTAACAAAATAAGTGTTGTTGTTTTAAATTCTAAATATCATAGGCTCTATGACGATAGTAAAAAATTCATCAGCAAAGTCATATCTTTAACAAATCGGAAACAGACATTCCATTTAAGATCAAAATTCAATGTAGTAGCGGTAACCGTCTGTATACTAACTATCTCTTTGGGCGTAAAAAACACTTTTGACGTGCCTTCTCCGCCTATTGACCGAAAATGGAAATTTCGTTTGAAGCTTTATGCCTTTAGCCATAAAAACCTCTTTTGCCATGTCTTCTTCTCACATGGATCAAGAATATTTCCGAATACTATCTTTGTATTGAACTCGTATTACCATTCTATAAGATAATTCGGTCACCAACGTTTGGCTTTACAAAGTGATGATCTCACGCGCTGTATGGCATTTTACGCCGTCGTGTTGGAACCATTTCTCCTTCAAATAATGTGCAATGACATGATAAATAAAAAAAAATCAATTGATGGTCCACTGGTTTTAGTTCTTCTACCAGTTGGTTATATGAATATAGGCCAAGATCTTTCCTCAGCATTTGCAGAGACCGAGTTGCTGTGAACGGCGTCGGTTCGATAAATTCGAGTCCCCTGTCATACTTACGTCTACAGCGTTGATGGCTTCTATTAGCTGCTCGGATAGATGAATATATGCACCATAAACTTCACAAAGGGCAAACAGAACGCGCATTTTGAAAATAAATTTGCAAGATTTGTAAACGTTGTTCTTGTGTAGTCTTTACATGGTGATTTTTCAAAGAAAGTCTCAATGAAAGTCTATCACACTTCACACACCTCGCCTGAATGACGAATTGGTTGTCCTAAAATGGCAACAAAAACGGTAAATGGGGTTTTTTGGGTGTCAATTGTACATTAAAAATCCACATGAATCAAATTCCTAGCTGATACTTTTTTTGAGATAAAAGGATTTTTCGTTTATTTACTCCGTTTTGCGCTTCTTTTGGAAGTGACGTTCGTTGCCCCATGATTATTGAAAGCGTACAGACTTCAGATTTAAGACACTTCTATCAAAATTTAAGTTTTCTGCACTAAATTAAGCTTTCCCAGCGCGAGCTAGGAATTGATATTACACACAAAGTTTATTGGTGACATTTTCTAGCAATTCATCATAGATTTGGTTACAATTTTTGCGAATAAAAAAACTGTTCCACCTTATTGTTCATATCTCTAGCCGAACTGCAATATACTGTGGAATTTTGACAGTTATAACTGTTTATTTTAAAAGGGGTGTGGTACAGCCCACTTCCACTCTTTCTGTAATTTATACTGCAACAACAACATATGTAACAAATCTCATCTTCATACCTCTTATAGTTCATGAGATATAGCCCTTTTTATTTTCATGTTGTTTGGGCGGTGCCACGCCCCTTTATCCAATCACAACCAAATATAGCCAGGGACCATCTACAGGTCATCAGTACCACTTGGTAAAATTTTCGTATCAATCTGTCTATTGGGAAAGCCTGCAGAGCGGTTTTGAAAAGGGGGCGTGGCACCCCCCACTTCCACGCTGGCTGTAATTAATACTGCTCCAACAACATACATACCAAATCTCAGTTGCTTCCATTTCAGGATAAATGGGAGGTGTGCGCGTCCTTTGAGATAATTTGATATAATTCAACACAATTTTCAGTTATATATCAGAGATCGATCGAGCTAAATTTGTTTTTAATACCAACAGCAATTTTGAAATATATAATTTTTTTCCATTTTCCAATTCCAATTCATAGAGAAAGTACAAGGGTCTCAGGCCAAATTTTTTTTATGACCTTATATATATTTTCTTAACATGGGGTTTGTTTGCAAAGTTTTGATGGTTTTTCATTTTATTCTTCAGCAGAATTGTTGTTAAGGCTTATACAAATAATTTCTATTAAAATATCTATGTAAAAAATTAATATGGACTAAGCTTATTATTATTATTGAAATCTTCACAAAATTGTAAGCTATCGCCTTTATTCATACATTATCTTTAATAACCCCAAATTTCTGGCCATATATAACATAGGCTGTCTCATCTGTGATAAGTAGAAAACTGGTCTTTGCTGATAATATTGAACCCAAGTACTGTACCCAAGTACATATGTATGTAGTGAGTTTTCATATGGTACTCGCTACATAACGTATAAGTAATATTAATTTAAAGCGGATTTTATATTAATCATACGCACATCGTTCCAATATTGGAGATTTATGGTTTAATAACACAATGCAATAGTGTATTAAAACTGGGTTTTACTGCACTGATCTAGTATCTTCGCCCTGACCTCAAATTTCTCAAACCAAATGCCCCCTTTATGGTTGGCAGGTGTTTTTTAAACCTGCTTATGAACTTAATTATTAAGTAAAAGGTTTATGAGATATGTACATGACAGCATTTATATAAATGAATTTGTAACATTTATTTTTGGTTTTGTTGTCTTTTACAGATTTATTCCCATGACTGTCCCTCACTCCCACCTCTAGTTACGACCTCTCGTTCGCCTGTATCTTATATAAAAGATTCTGACAAAA